>JACXGJ010000472.1:0-123867 GCA_016801105.1 Esox niger
CCAAACTGCGCTGCATGTACAGACTGCACAGTAATTCCCCATACAGCGCTGCATGTACAGACTGCACAGTAATTCCCCATACAGCGCTGCATGTACAGACTGCACAGTAATTCCCCATACAGCGCTGCATGTACAGACTGCACAGTAATTCTCCATACAGCGCTGCATGTACAGACTGCACTGTAATTCTCCATACAGCGCTGCATGTACAGACTGCACAGTAATTCCCCATACTGTGCTGCATGTACAGACTGCACTGTAATTCCCCATACTGCTCTGCATTTACAGTTCTGCCTGAGAGGTGTTTCCTATGTTGATTAGCTCATTTTGTATTATATTTATTTTTGCTGTAAAATTGTCTTGTCTTTCTCTTTTCTGAGACAAGCATAAATGTGAATCCACTCCGATCTGTTGCAATCAATATCCCACCTACAGTTATGTGTAACTTTGTACTGTTGACATTGTGCAGCCTTGTGCATTTCCAGTCATTGTCGTCAAAACTGTAGACATCGTTTGCATCAGAAATAACTTAGAGAGTACACTGCTATTAACAACATGGCCAATCATCTTTTTTGTGAACAATGACACCAGGACTTATCCTTCTAATGGCAATGATATGTTCACTGACATAAATATTTGCTTTTGAGAGATAAACTAAGGATTTTGTGCAAGTTCCAGTCTTTTACAGGTAATAATTTGTGTGGTGCTGTTTGTACAGATTGTTTAAAAAAATGCACTTGCTGGTTTGCAAATGTCAAGGGTGATTCGAGAAATATACCAAAGCGACTGAGAAAAACTAAACAGAGGGTTTTATATCATGTTAGATTACTAAATTGTACAGGCTACTTCTATGTCAGTGGAGGCATGTTTGATAAATTCTTTCCACCAATAAATATGATTGCTTTTCTTGACATGTGTGTTTCAGTATGTTTTTTGATATTTTCATATTTCTGTTATGCAGAGCTCAACTGCAAAGAGATACGAATCTCAGATGAACGTCCCTTTATAAATAAAGGTAAAATAAATCAAAAGTAAAATGAAACCAGTATGAGGTAAAAAATCCTGAAAAGGTCAACAAAGAACACTGCCAAAACCTAAGGATTACTAAGAATAACAGTTTGTAACATGATAAAAAGGTAAACACTGGTGACCTCAGCCTGGCAGGACAAGGAAAGACCTCTGCAGTGGATAAAAAAATTAGGAACAGGAGGTAGGCATGGATTTATCAGGAACTACTATCCACAGAAGACATCCCAGCCGTACTACAGAGGCAACACCGCAAGCTGAAACAACTGGTCATCCTCAATAACTAGATGGCCAGGTTACCGTCTGCTTAAAAGTACCTATGAGAACCTAAAAAGTTATGGAATATGAGAACAGATGAGAAAAGGATTAACATGAACCATGTTATTGGAAATAAGACAGCATACCACTTAATGTGAAACGTGGTAAAAGAAGTATCATGGTGTGGACATGTATGGCTGACACTGGAACTGGCTCACTGATCTCCAGTGATGATGTTATCGCCAACAGAATACAGTCTGAAGAACACAGACACCTCTTTTTTTGTACAAGCAAATGCCTTCAATCTCAGTGGATGGCACTTCACCATACAGGAAGACAATGACACCATACACTCTGTCATAGCCAATAGGCAGTTTTTCGGGGCCAGGAAGTGCAATATTTTCAATGCCGTTGTTAATCTCCAGATTCATCTGCAAGATACGTTTTTGATGAGGTCAATGGTTAGCAGAGTTCAGACAGTTATTGCATGCAAAGATCTGTGATTAAATAGTAAACATAAGTGATTTATTTAGCACTTGTGAAATCAGTTTCTTTGTTTTTGGTAATTCTCTGATTTCAAATTTAAATGAATGTTTTTTGGAAAGAACCAAAAAATAACATTATTCACTGTCCCAGTATATTCAATTTTGGTTGGTGCAGTATGAATATAATACATTTATCATGTTTGAGTGATCATTTTGCTTTTGGACCAAACTCAAGTTTCTTTTCTCCAAACTACTGTTCTAAAACCAATTAGAATGCATGCTCACATGTGGTGAAAGAAGAGATCAAGTCTCGAAATTATTCAAAACATGATTTTGTAATAGAATATGATCCTTTTGTAGGTTTTCTGTGAGGCTTTGGCAGAAGTCCCAAGTCCCACCACTGCCCTGAGGAAAAGGTGAATTAGGCATGCACCCCATAAAACATCGACTACACTAATGTTTAATTCATGGTAGCTCAGCTCACAGCATAAAGCACACATTATTCTGAATTAATGTGGATGGGAGGCTTTGTGAAGTTATTCAACCCAACATGAGATCTATTCACCTCTGGTTTGATTTCATTTGAACTGAGAAGCATTTTAGTAGAACCAGTGTTCTGACAATATTAATATCAATTTTGTTTATGGTTTTCATTCAGGGAGAACAAAATGTTCATGAACGACTGTCACAAATGTTTATTACTACCTGAAAATAGCTGGCAATAAAAGGAAGTTGACGAATAAATTTGCCGCCACTGCCAATGAACGCAATGTTGTCTGCAAACTTCAGTAGTTTGACAGATGGGTCTCTTGAGGTGCAGTTGTATGTGTAGGGAGAGTTGAGCAGCAGGGAGAGAACGCACCCCTGGGGGGGCGCCGGTACTGATTGTTCGGGTGCTGGATGTGGTGTTCCCCAGCCTCACCTGTTGACTCCTGTTAGTCAGGAAGTTTTTGATCCACTGACAGGTAGACGCTGGCACAGTGAGCTGAATGAGTTTGGTATGGAGGATGTCTTGGATGATGGTGTTGTACGCCGAGCCGAAGTCCACAAACAGGATCCTTGCATATGTTCCTGCAGAGTCAAGGATTTTCAGGATGTAGTGCAGTCCCATGTTGACAGCATCATCCACAGACCTGTTAGCCCGGTAGGCCAACTGCAAGGGGTCTAGCAAGGTCATGTCCTTTAGGTGCTGCCGTACACCCTCTTCACAGATCGTTAGTGCAAGTGGGGGGTCGGGGAGTGGAGGTGACAGGGTGGCAGTGGGGGAAGGCGACTGTTTGAAGATGGTGCTGGAGTGGGAGAGAGGTGTGACTGGGGGCCTCTCAAACCTACAATAAAAAACATTCAGCTCGTCAACTAGTCATTGAGATCCAGCAGTGTGGGGGAACGGTCTCCTGTAATTGGTGAGTGCCTGCAGGCCTTTCCACACCAACAAGGGGTCATTGGCTATGAAGTTTTTTTTCTCCAGTTTTTCAGCATAGCTCTTATTTGCTGTTTTGACTTCCCTTGTCAGTGTGTTTCTGGCCTGATTGTACAGGGTTCTGTCTCCATTTCTGTAGGCCTCCTCCTTGGACTGACAAAGTTGCCTGAGTTTTGCTGTAAACCAGGGATTTTGATTGCAGAATGTGCTGAAGTTTTTTGTCAGCACACACGTCTTCACAAAATGGATGTAAGATGTCAGTGAGTTCGTGTAGATGTGTGGCTGTAGCATCAAAGACACTCCAGTCAGTAGAATCGAAGCAGGCTTGTAATTCCACCTTAATTAAACACATTGGTCCATCTTTTTAAAGACTTGATACAGGCTTAGCAGATTTAAATTTCTGCCTGTTGGTCAGGATAAGCTGAAACAAACAGTGATCAGAGTCCCAGAGCTGCACGGGGGACGGAGCCTTAAGTGTCCTTACTGTGTAGCAGTGGTCCAATGTGTTAGATTCCCTGCTGGGACACCTAATATGCTGTCTGTATTTTGGAAGTTCACAGCTGGGGATTGCTCTGTTGAAGTCTCCAAGAATAACAGGTAGTCTATGACACAGGTGCTGGTCATAGAATATCATCAAAAAGTTGTTTTATTTCAGTAATTCCATTCAAAAAGTGAAACTTGCATAATGTATACAGTCATTCCACACAGACTGATGCATTTCAAGTGTTCATTCCTTTAAATTTTGATGATTATAACTGACAACTAATGAAAACCCCAAAATCAGTATCTCAGAAAATTAGAATATTGTGAAAAGGTTCAATATTGAAGACACCTGGTGCCACACTCTAATCAGCTAATTAACTCAAAACACCTGCAAAGGTCTTTAAATGGTCTCTCACTCTAGTTCTGTAGGCTACACAATCATGGGGAAGACTGCTGACTTGACAGCTGTCCAAAAGACGACCATTGACACCTTGCACAAAGAGGGCAAGACTCAAAAGTTCATTGCTAAAGAGGCCGGCTGTTCACAGAGCTCTGTGTCCAAGCACATTAATAGAGAACTTTTTATTTAATTGTATCTAATTATATGACCAGCACCTGTATTTGCATGGCACATCTTGATGTGGCAATAATTTCCCAGTCTTCTTTGCAAAAGCGCTCCAAATCTGATTACGAGGACATCTCCTGTGCACAGCCCTCTTCAGATCACCCCATAGATGTTCAATTGGATTCAGGTCTGGGCTCTGGCTGGGCCATTCCAAAGTGTTAATCTTCTTCTGGTGAAGCAATGCTTTTGTGGATTTGGATGTGTGCTTTGGGTCGTTGTTGTGCTGAAAGGTGAACTTCCTCGTTATCTTCAGCTTTATAGCAGACGCCTGAAGGTTTTCTGACAAAATGTCCTGGTATTTGGAACTGTTCATAATTCCCTCCAACTTGACTGAGGCCCTGGGTCCAGAAGACATAGACTGCCACTCCAGAACCTTTACCTTTTCTGCTGGAACCACTGGAGGGTCAACTTGGCCTTGTGCTTAGGGTTATTATCGTGTGGGAAAGTCCAAGAGGGTCCCATTCGCAGCTTTTGTGCCGAGGAATCCAAATTGTCTGCCAGTATTTTCTGATAACATGCTTCATTCATCTTACCATACATTTTGACAAGTTTCCCCATGCCTTTAGAGCTCACACACCCCTGAAAACACTGGTGTGAAAACAGTGAGCAACCACCATGCTTCACAGGCGGGATGTATTCTATTCTCTATAGACCTTGTAGACCCCTCTCCAAACATAGAGCTTATAGTTGTGACCATATACCTCTATTTCGGTCTCGTCACTCCAAATGACCATGTGCCAGAAGTTGTGAGGCATGTCAAGGTGTTGTCGGACATATTGTTTGTGTGGCATTCGTGCAGTAAAGGCTTCTTTCTGCAACTCATTTTGGTTCATTTATCATCGTATTGTGCTCCTTGAAACAACCATACTGTCTTGTTCCAGCTCTGTCTGTATTTCTCCTGAGATTACCTGTGGGTTTTTCTTTGTATCCCAAACAATATTTCTGTCAGTTTTGTCTCAAATCTATCTTGGTCTACCTGACCTTGGTTTGGTATCAAGAGATTCCCAAATGTTCCACTTTTTAATAACTGCTTGAACAGTACTGACAGGCATTTGCAACACTTTGGATACATTTTGATATCCTTTTCCATCTTTATAAAGTTCTTTTGACAGTTATTTTCTGCTCCCCATTGCACAGTATTTCACCTGCTCAGTGCATCCACTTGAGAGCTAACAAACTCATTGACTATACACAGACACTAATTGCAATTTAAAAAGTAACTGGTGTGGGAAATTCACTTTTAATTGCCATTTTCATCTCTGTGTCTCACTTTGTGTGTCTGTGACAAGGCCAAACATTCAAGGGTATGTAAACTTTTAATCAGGGCCATTTGGTTGATTTGTGTTATCATTATGATTTAAAAAGGATCTAAAATACGATGTGGTAATAAATGGATTCATATGATCACTATCCTTAAATAAAATAATTTTGATTGATCAGTCATATTTTCAAAATCAATGCCAAAATTTCACAATTTCTGCCAGGATATGCAAACTTATGAACACAACTGTATATCAAAACTATCACTACAAAATTATTATCTATTTTTCTGCCATTACTTCATGCCGGTACACGTCCTTGAGTTTTGCAATTTTGCACTGTGTTTGCTTTCATTGTGCTTACATATGTTCCACTCGTAACATACACTATACTTAATACTCGTACATTTCCTGCCCTCTCCTGTTTGCACATCTCATTAGATGCTATCTGCATTTCCTTGTACTGTACTTGTACTGTTCAATGACAATAAAGTTGAATTGAATATAAAAAACAAAGTAAACAAAGAGTAAACAAAGATTTCTTCTGCTTAGTTGTTGGTTACGTCAGCATTACTGCAGTAAGTTGGCACATGATAGCATAAACCTGGCAACCGCCTCGTTGCTGAAGCTGTGTGGGTTGGTCACTGACCGACAGGACGCTTCACCAGTAAATGCACCCAAAAGTTATTCTGGATAAAACTATCTGCTAAATTACTAAAATGACTTATACATGGATATCATAAGAGTGTATTTTTTATTTTCAAGATTTATGTTGTTTTTGCCAATAAACGTGTAAAGATCAGAAGTTGATAAACAAGTTGATTCAATAACCAAGGACAAAACATCCACTGTACAAAACAGAGTGACACTAGTCTCAACAGCTGGTCATGTAAGTGACAGGGTAAACCACCATGCCAAACAGTAATGGTGATGAAGAGACTTCTCATGTCTTTTTGCTAATTAAGGGCCAGATTCATGAACACAGAGTCTTCTCCTAAAAGGCAAACATGAAACAAATTTACATAAAGAATGCAAGTGAAATAACTACTTTTTCAGACATTTTATATAATTTAATGTTGAGTAGTGGAAATTGTACTATACATCTTGAAAAAAAATGCCAATATAGAAACATCAATAGGAATGACCTATAGGAATTCCATTGAATTCACACAGACAATCAACACATTTGAATTGATTTGGTGACAACAATATTACAGACAAATTGAAGGCTACATGGGACACAACATTACAGAAACTTCAAGATAAAAACATTTTGCTATATTTCTCAAGTAGGTTATTTCATTTATTTATGTTTGAAGTTTGGATGACAGGTAGGCCTACGCAATTAGTGTAAGCATGTAAAGAATCTAAATGCATTTAAGCTCTAAATAGCATACCAACCAAAACAACAAACCGCAACAAATAATAACCAATGTTAGGCAGTTGGCAATGTCAAACATTTGAAAATCTAGCAACGTTGGTGACAAAACAATTCTATTTAGTGAGTGGTATCTTTGTCAAAACCAGATGGTTTGAATCATGAATGCTGATTGGTTGATAGCTATGGTATATGAGACCATATACCACAGGTATGAAAACACATAACATTTTACTTATTTAATTAGATATTTAACTGTTTTTATAATTTTATAATAGCAGTAAGGCATCTCAGGGGTTTATGGTATATTGCCAATATTCTATGCGATGTGTTGGGTCTAACAACAGTTCTTAGCCATGTTATATTGTCCATATACACAGAGCAACAGAACAGAAAATACAGAAAATTAAGTAAGGAGTATATATTAGCTGAGCAAACTTGATTCTCCTGCTCTCGCTTGATTGAATCAATAATTCGATTTCCTCGCAATTTACACGACGTACAGTAGAAACCAATTAAGGAAGTGTTCAACAGTGCAAATCAAAAGCATAAACTTGCCCTATTTTTAATGTTCCCATTCGGAATGTTCATAGCAATCAGCCATCTGAAAATATTCCTGCTTCCTAGAACAGAGCTTTGAGTAGGAGCACATTCGTAATGTACACTTAACGGTTTGACCTTTTGCAATATCACATATTCCGGCATTGGATTTCACCTCTTGAAACATATTGGTGATGTATATTTTGGTTTAGCCATTGTCTTCAACATGTATCTTCTTACATCAAGTAACATCTCATTTCTTTGTACATATATTATGTACACACATTTATTTAGCATCGCTAACGACGACAAGCTAACATGTCCTTTTAGGGGCGTTCCTGAGATGGGAGGCGGGGCACACTTTAAGGAGCCGTGGCCTGCAGCTGTAAATCATAAGTGAGCATGCTCAGAGCTCTGGTCACTGTCTTGACTGTCTTCATTGGCCAGGGAGTCTGTGGAGTGGTGAAGAGCTGCTATGCCGGAGAATTCAGACGGCAGCAACGTCCCTTTTTTTACATTCACTAGTTCTTTCTCCCTCGCTACAGCCCCCTGTTGGCCTCCTTTCACTCGTTTCCACTTCATCCTCCTGTTTTGGAACCACACTTTTACCTGTGAAACAACCACAAAAGACAAGTTGAGATATCCTGAAAAGGTGTACGCTTCGTATTGCTGGAGACTGTTCTGAATACTGCGTAGTGTTATTAAAATACCAAGAACTTGTTCGAATGGTAAGCCTGGCACCTGATACAGGCACTGCTTCCTTTTCCCCCTGACCTGACAACTCCTCTAGTTTTACATCTCCCAGACTGATGATTAGGCTGTTGCTTAAAAGGGTTTACGTAAAGGATTTGGTCCTAGTAGATACAAGACACGACATTGGGTTCTGGATGAGTCTATATAGACTCATCTACATCCATGAACTCAGATCAGCTATTAGAGCCCAGGGTCCAAACTAAACATGGAGAATCTGCATTTAGCAGTTATGCTGTACACAACTAGAATAAACTTCCAGAAGATCTTAGACGTTCACCAAATGTGTCCATTTTTAAATCCAGGCTAAAAACACTTCTCTCTTCACGTGGCTATGACTGAGCTCTTAAACTTAACCACACAGTGAGCCTTATAGCTTCCTATGTTTTTTATTTACATTTTAGTAAATTTAAGTAATAAAAAAAATAAAATAATTCAGAGCAAATTACAGTAGTTTGCCTGTACATTAAAACAATGGCCCCTGTATATGCCATGCCGACCCTGCTAATTTGTGCGTAGCAAGTCAGAATAGGGACTGTGAATTGTATTACAACTGCATGAGGGCCTGTAAAGCTTTTGCCGCAGTTGGGATAGATTAGGCTTGTAGCTGTATTACCTAGTACTGTCCTTGACATATCACTGAAAGGAATTTTCAGTTCAGCTACAAATTTCCCATTTGTCAATTTGTCAGTGAGTCCGATCCACAAAAATGTGTAGTTATTAAATCTGTCAGGTTGACTGTCAAAATTCCAACCCCGGCCACCCAGGTTTCCTACTGTCATTACTGTCAGTTAACCGACCTTAATATACATTTGCAAGGGATGCACTTTTCTCTCCTGGTACTGACAGGGCAGCAGGGCAAGGAGTCAGTCACCGGGTTTCTGGATAGCACGACTCTACATGTTTACAAAAGGCAGCGCTTTAATCAGTGGGCTAATCATTTTATAAATGTTTACATTATTAGTATGACTGGCTTGTATGTACTGTTTAGCCCTGATACTGTCATATTTTTTATGGGATATTAATTCCCATTAAAAAGGTATGACGCACACAGGCCTGTCTGAGTAATATTTAGCTTTTGGGGTCAATGTAATATATAGCTTTTGGGGTCAAGTTCACACAAGAGAATACCATGTTCTTAAAGAGTTAGTTATTCAATTTGAATTTGACATGAGATTTTTTTTTTTTTCTAAGCACAATAAAAAATATTAATAGATGTGTTAAAAGACTAGGCTGTTATCAAGAAACTTGATAAATACATATCTGTAATTACTAGGCAGTTATCAGGTAACTTGATAAATACATATCTGTAATTACTACGCTGTTATGAGTTAACTACATGAACTAAGTACCTCATAAATGTGAGAAATTAATAGGCTGCAACTAGAAAAAGTGTTATTATGTTTCTTGTTCCGTTAATGATTAAATGGTAGGTTTAAAATTTTTCATTGCATGATAGATGTACAGAAGAGTTATTTTTAAGGTTACACCAAAGGAAAGTACCTGCTACCGAATCTGTAATCTGCGTTTGATAAAGAATTCAATTCAGGTTTTGCATGTACCAGTCTGCTCAATCCATTTAAGTTACTGGACAATGCATGATCCTCTATTTGTAATTTGGCCTGACTTATTTATTTCATAAGACAGCTTTTTAAACCACCCTTCTACCCACGCTCATGTGCTAATTTGTAGTGGATTAGGAAACAGGAAGTGACTTTCTAGACAGCACATACTGCCTGTGCCTGTCTTCATTACTTGCCTCTGGACTGACTGAAAGAATAGATTCAAACATCCGGAATATGATAGTCCCCATTCACATTCACAGCTGGAGAACAACAGGACACAAAATGAAGTTAGGAAAACACCATAACTCGACTAAAACTCTGCATGGAATTATTGAGGTAGTCTTTGTTTTTCCGACAAGTCGGCATTAAAGGTCTCCCATGAATTGTATTTTTTTTTTATCAACACTACATGTCAAATATATCGCTGTGTGTGTGATTATTTAATGGTGCACAGTGTGCAATCCTGCCTATACCATTTACAAAGCTAAATTTTAAACAGTGACACTTCATTTATTTACTGTTTAATGTGTCATAAAATAACCTCATAACATATTTTAAAAGTTAGTCAATTGACAATAATATTGCCAATAATAGTTGCTGCAACAATAATACATTTAAAATAAGCAATATTATCGTTTTGCAGAATTTGAAACAGCAACTCTACCTTAGAGGTTTAATTCTGAATACTGTATTCACAGCGAATAGCTGAAATATCAGAAGTTAATCATTCAACAACATACTGCTGTACAAATATCCACAATGGTGTACACACTAATAAATTACCAAATTATACCTGAGCCATGCGATATCATAGGGTAAAACAAGCGAATTTGCTAGCTGGCCATGTTGACTTTACATTTTATTTTTTATTTTGAACCAGGGTCTCATACACATTGTGTCGCTGCAATATTGTCCTAAATTATTGTTATTGTATCATGTTGTTTACGCAAAACGGGCATTATCAATTCGCTTATAACATTTGTATTATTTCCATGTTATTGTGAGTCATTTTAAAATCATTAAAGACAATCAGATTTTGACTTGTTGGAGATGTTGTAATATCCAATGTGGTCTCAGGAGACTACGTAGACAATTTTACGTAAATCCATGGCACTCGATTTTATCTGATATGTTACATTAGGTACATTACAATGCGCTACCATAAAGTATTATGAATTACGAATTGCCTAAAACCTAACATATCTTACAAACACTATCACAACTTACAAAATGTTACAAACGCTATTAAAACGTAAAATAATATATGAATGGCAGACAAACGTATCATAATTTACAAACAATATGAGAACGCATTATTCTTTACAAATTTGAAGATGTATTTCAAAACAGCAACATTAAGATCAGAATGCAGACACCCTACATATTGCTCCAGACCATGTATACATATGGATGAGTAACAGCATTACCAAGGTTGCTACAATATGTAATAAATGCATTTTAACGTTACAGTTAGGTTAACATTAGGTATCACAGCATTGAGGTTAAGATTTGAGCTAAGGATAGAAAACAAAAATGGTTAGGTTAAGGTTTGGTTGAGGTTAGGTCTCACAGCACTGGGGTTCAGGTTAGGATTTGGGTTAAGGTTAGGGTTAATGTTTGTGTTAGAATTAGATAGAAAATCACTTAAAATATATTAATGTTTTAACACCACTACTCGCCTCCTCTCATCACAAGTTCCTGTCTGGAGCAGTGGGTAGAATACATGTCTGTGGTTTGAAACATGGCTGACTGTGTTTTGTTTCAGGATTATCACTCTCACGTTACTTAACATAATAATTGTGAAATCGGTTGGCTAAGATGTATGTAAAATTTTCTTTGTATTTCTCTTGAGACTAGGTTGTAATATCAGGTGAATGTGTTTGAACTTAAAGCAATAAGTGGGAGAAGGAAATAAAAGTGGTGACATACTTGTCTCTCTGTGAGATCGAGGTTTACTGCTATCTCGTAGCGCCTCAGTCTTGTCAGATAGTTGTGATGAGCGAACTCGGCCTCCAGCTCGCGAATCTGCTCTTTGGTGAACGCCGTCCGCTCCTTTCTGGGTTTGCTGCTCATATCGGACTTGTAATTCCCATCTTGGGATTCTGAAATCAAACACCGCACACATTGTTTTCCAGTCAGAGAGATTTATACTGAAAAAAACGATTATAGAATGAGTGTTATATGGCAGGTGCTAGCCATAGAGGCAAATAAAGGCAGAGGAAAAAAGGAGGCAAGGAGTCAGGTATGGGAAACAAGGGGAGCTGCCAATCACTTTTTATTGTACCAGCATTGTTTATGCACTGTGTAAGTGGCTGGAAGGACCCAGCAGTGTCTACACATGTGCATGTCCCTGGCAGCTGTGCTTTCACACAATGGGCTGGCTTCTACACTTTCCAATGTGGGGTTAATTTGTCTTACTGTTAATGGAATCGACTGCTACCCAGTAGGTTTTAATATGGAACAAAACAGCTCTGTAGGATGTGTTAAAATATGTTTCCTTGGTTTATTTACCTCAACATTTTACAGTCTGCCTTTATGACTAACAAACTGCCAACTCACAACAATTTGCAGTGGGTTTAACTTCTTTCAATGTGTCATTTAGATGAGTGTTGTTTGATTTAAGAATACTGTCAAATTTTAACTGACACACTGGGAATGGCTTGACTGTGTGATAAACTACAAGGGGAGTTAGTCTACAGTATGGTTTTGTCTCGTGTTTATGCTTATTCCATTAAATGTATGGGTCTAAGATATTGGTCCCAAAAATAATTGAATACAGGTATAGCTCACGAACAACTTTTTTTAATGAGAAAATATAATTGATTTGGACATCCAATATGGTTATTCTCACTTTCTTTTAATCTGACAATAAGATATATTGTTACATTTTCTGAGAAGAAACATGGTTTGTTAATTGGTTCCCAAATGTTTCTATCGTGACCAGACCTTGTGGTTAAGCCCTCAGGATACTTCAGTTGCACATTGCTCTTCAAGGCAGCAGCAATTGCATTCTAATTCTTCTGTGATTCTGTTCTGCATTGTGTGTTAATCCAAAAAAACTGTCCAAAAGCCAAACCGTAAATAGGGTGGGAGTTTACATGCCAGGGCCAGTCCTAATATATCACCAGTCAGGATAGTCTCTCACAGAAACATTTAGAGTTTTTCACTAAATGAGTGTATTGTATTGTTTATAACATATATTGTTTACCTCATCTCTGTTCTCTTGCTACAAGATTAGCAAGCTAGATGCCATCAGCCATAGACAGCTACAAATGTTAGCAAATCTACGAGCCAACAAGGTGGTAACATTACATTAGGTAAAACTTTATTTTGAGAGTCCCAAAATTGTACCTGTCGATGCTCTATAGATTATCTACTGACTATCTGTAACATTTTAACTATCAACAATAACCCTTACTGACATAGCAACCTATGATGGCATGAGTTAGTAACTAATGCAACAAAGCAAACACTTGGCTGTTCCTATTAGCGGAGTGTGCATACTGGCACAACTGAAAGTCAGTAAAGATGCATATTTTTCATGTTTGCATGATTTAAAAAAAATGTTTATAACACATGTATACACGGGCATATGTATATATATATATGTATATATATATATATATATAAGCTCTGGAAACAATTAAGAGACTACTGCACCTTTTTGTTTCCTTTCCAAAAAAGTTTTGATTGAGGAGCAGAAGCATTAAATCTGCAGCAGTCTCTTCATTCAAACTGTTCTGTTCCTCACTCAAAAAGTTCCTTTTCGACTTTTTTGGAAAGGAAAGAAATAACAGCGCTAGAAAAAATGTTGACCACTGCACCTTTTTCTTATCTTTTTGAAAAGGAAAGAAAAAGGTGCAGTGATCTCTTATATTTAGTTAGTTTTTCTTTCGTTCGTGAATGACATCGATACAATTACTATAAATATAGGTGAAGATAACTGACTATTTCGTTACCTGAAAAGAAGAGAGACTCATGGAAACCCCTCCTCTCTTACTGCGCAAGGGGTTTTGATCTATAGGCTATTACCCCATAAAGCAGCACAAGGATACTTTGAAAAATGTCTTACACTTAGGCGTTCTATAACATAGCTACTAAGGGTTGTAACCAGCAAAGTTCGTAACTATCCTGAACAAATCCAAATGTGTAAATGGCAGGTTGAGTCTTTACCACTACACAACTTAACCAGGGGTAGTCAGTCAGGCAGTCAGTCAGTCAGTTTGTAGACTTCATAGCTATCTACTGTAGCTCTGGCCAACGTTAGCTAGCTAATCAAAAGTAATGTTTACAATGCCATTGCTGAATGCTCTTTGATTTAACTCAAATTTACAACAATAATTTGAAATCAACTCCCTTGTTGACGTAGTTGTGATTTAGAATGTTTATATAAATGACCAAATTTCCAGAAGTGGCAGAACATTGATACGTAGTTGTACAAATCTTTGCTATAGCTGTACACAAACTCAAACCTGGCTTGATTCTGGTTAATGTCTACTTTGTAATTCCTACAATTGTTAATTTTGAACAGGATGTCCTTATGTGCCTGAAGAGAGGCCCTCTCCAGTTTTCTAATCACATGGCCTTATGTCAAAGGCCTGATACAGACTTGAGGTTAATAGACATATCTTACTGTATGATGGACTTATGTCAGAAAAACTTGAATGTAAGTCATGTTAAATTAACTTATCCCAAACTAAACTGTGAGAGGGTGGTTGGTCCCCAGGAGAGGGAGGCCCATAGTGGTGATGATTTTATGATATGGGCAGGGATATGTTATGGACAACGAAGACACAGAGATTCTGTGACGAGATCCTGAGGCCCATTTTTGTGCCATTCACCCACGACCATCACCTCATGTTGCAGCATGATAATGCACGGCCCCATGTTGCAAGGATCTGTACACAATTCCTGGAAGCTGAAAATATCCCAGTTCTTGCCAGCATGCCACCCATTGGGCATGTTTGGGATGCTCTGGATCAATGTATACGACAGCATGTTCCAGTTTCTGCCAATATCCAGCAACTTCGCACAGCCATTGAAGAGGAGTGGACCAACATTCCACAGGACACAATCAACAACCTGATCAACTCTATGCAAAGGAGATGTGTTGCACTGCGTGAGTCAAATGGTGGTCACACCAGATACTGACTGGTTTTCCGACCCCCCGGACCCCCCATTACAGTGAAACTGCAAATTTTCAAGTGGCCTTTTATTGTGGCCAGTCTAAGGCACACCTATGCAATTCTCATGCTGTCTAATCAGCATCTTGATATGCCACAGCTGTAAGGTGGAAGGATAATTGAGTTGTGATATGTTGACTCATACTGTAGATTTCCCAAAATATATGTGGTCTTCAAGATAATTGGAATTTATTCACCAATTTGTTGTGTCTGAAATTGTCATAGGGTGTGACAACTCACTTTATCATTCTTTATTATTGCAATCTTCAGATCCAAAATTTCCTTGTAAAAATTCATTACATTTTGTACCATTGTTCTTAATCAAGACATCTGTTCTCCATCTTTCAATATATTTCATATTACTTCCAACAAACCCTGTTATAAATCTAGCAAAATGCTTGTGTCTCTTGCTGACACTATTATACATGTGTTCCATTGAGATTTCAATGATTTATCACGAACAAAGCCTTTTTTTGGTCTGAATATCACACCAAATGATATAGTGTCACACCATTATATGATGAACCACACCACACTACAATTTCTTAATGCAAAAACGTGAATAATATGCATTTAAAATAAAACAACTGTTCAAGAACAATCACACAAAGGTGTGAAACATTGTTCCACTAAACATTGTATAGCACTCGGTTATTGGACACAGGACTAGTGAACAACTGTATTTCTAGTGAGGAACACACTAATAAAGAATAGTATAAAAAGTTATTATTTACCGTTAAGTCTGTATATTAACTTCTGGTAATTATTGATCACTCATAACTACCCATAAGTTAATTAGTCAAATAAACAAGATACGTTTATTAATGAGTAAGTACGGCAACGGTTTAGTCTTCTTCAATTTGTAAGGTAAAATATCGGCTACTTTGACTGTGAGAGGTCAGCTAAAAGAAGAACATTAAGAACACTTGGATTAGCAAGGCATTCAAGGCCGGCCTGGCATTAAAGCTAGGCTTCAGCCTAGTTCACTTATTTTCATTTGATTGTAGGTAAAAAGGGTTAAAAAGGACAAAACACACTAAGCTTAGCTATTAGTTGTAAAATACAATATTAATTTGTTAGCTCAATTTAATAATTAGTGTAGGAAAATACAGTTCATAGCATATGGTGTGACGAATGGATCATATCAAATGACCAGCAAAACCTGTCACACAATACACCGTAGTGTCACACCATATCAGGTTTGCACTCAGCACAATACTGAGCCTTGTGTTTATGCACTAGCATCCTAGCAGCATACCCACAGCAAAATTGTAACATAGATTTAAAAGAAAATGACCAAAAAGTTAATTATCTTTGGCATTTTTATGTGAAAAGCACCACACTAAAAGACACTGGGAAAGAGTACTGAAGTGGGAATGCCAAAATCATTTGATTTATTGAAACAATAACTAGAGAAAACTGACATTGTAAACCTTATATGTCCTTCTGACGTGTTTTCAAGTCTTTCCTTGTCCTTCCACACCGTATGATATCCATTTCCAGGACAAAATCTTTTTGATCAGAGCGGACTCAAAATATTATGGGACTTCGAAAATATCAGACTCACAAATAGACATCTGTGTAATCATTATATACTTTATTAAGTTGCATTCATTTTCCTTAGTTTTATTCAAGTAAACATTTTGTGAAACCTGCTTGGGACAGTCACATCATACGTGCATTTTCAAAATAGGTTGAACAGTTTTCAAAAAGTAAGTGATGAATTGCATGAATGTTCAGTGTTTTCAAATAAAGCAGCATGTTTCTGAACAATATGAAACGTTTTTGACAAATTTAAATTTGATTTATTTGTGATTGACGCTCGAGACCAACCATGTCACATCAATCACATTTACATATCAATTAAAAGACATTAGTTGACCTCCCATCCCATCCTGTCTGTAATTTCCCCAAGACAGTCCAATTGTCTGTGTGCAAGAAGGCATGTTTAATTAAAACCAACTTCTTAGATGTACAGTATTTACTTTGGTAAAGACGGACATTGTGCAATTATATAGAACAATATGGCCGGCTGCTAGAGACCAATGCAGAGCTGAGTTAAAAAGAGTCCCAAGGTTTTACGACAGTCACTACACCACAGTAATTAGGTCCTTGCTGTAACTTTTGTCTCTCCACACAAAGGAGGAAAATGGTAGGAAAATACAGCACACAGACAAAGCTCACAAATCGACTAAACCAAAAGCAGGAAACCTTACAAAAGTACTGTCATTGTCTCCTCCTACGGTTCTTAAAGAGACACTAGAAAATAAAATCATCCTATTTTCACTGCTTTCCGTGTTAAGCTTTAAATGATAAGTGAAATTATGAATAAAATGCTATACATTTTTTACAACCATTTTATCTAAAATATTTATATATTATTCTGCAAGTGTGTCAAAGATTTCGCCTACGGGTTTGTTGAAAACTAATTCAAAATACAATACATACGACCAAAACCAAAAAACTGTAGAAATTATAATGTACCCAACAATCATACAATTACTTGAATGTATCCAGCTTGATAGCATGATAACGGAACTCAAAACTTGTCCGTCTTCTTCATCCTCATCTCACGCAGAAATCCGTCATTCTCTTGGTCACATATTTCCCTCCCAAAGCTGAAACCTAGTGCATTAATCAACTCTCTTGGTTTAGTATGATACTAACGAGAAACAATGGAAACAACACAGTCTCCAGCAAGAGCCTCTGCTGCTAAAGTGAACAATGGGCTCGTGTATCTGTGGACAACATAAGCAGGACTTTCAAGCATGTTAAACCACATAAGGTTACAGGCCTGGGCAGATCTAATCGTTTGAGAGGTTACCTCGATATTCAACCTCTCCCTTTTCCAGTCGGTTGTCCGGACCTGCTTCCAAATGTCCATCATTCTTCCGGTACCCAAACGTGTTTTGTAGAGGCTGATCAAGGACCTCATCAACTCGATCATAACCGCCACCCTGGATCCACTGGAATTTGCATTCCACCCCCACAGAGTCACCGATGATGTCATAGTGACCAGCTGGTGAGGGAAGGAAATGCTGATCCTGAACATAGGGGCCCTGTGTGGGTGTGTTTGGTCCTCTCCTGTATTCCCTGTTGACACCAAGGTGGCTGACCTGATCTCCAGCAATCCGATGAGCCTTGGGCTGATGCCAGGCAAACAACATCTCCATCAATGTAAAATAAAATGAAGGATGAAATCGAAGAGAGCGAGCCCACCCTTGCAACTCCACGGTTAATGTAGATCGAGCCAATATATTGTTATACCTTTCAGGATAACAATAACACAACATGTCTGCTCCTAGTCTTCCCTTACCGAACAAGACCGTAATAGTAGTAGCTAGTCCAGGGTGGTTTAGGGTGGAAGGATGGTACTGCGAGTATGTGGTGATTCCAAGTCAATGTAAACTGTGTGACAGGCTGGTAAGATAGTTTAAATGGGGTATATGTCAGTCGTTGATACATTTTTTATAAAAAGACTATTTGAAACATTCACTTTATTGAGTGCAGATGTCTTACTGGTCTTTTTTGCTTGTAAATTCGCTAGTAGTACTGTAAAAAACATACATATTGTACCTTTAAGCTTCTCTGCGCACACATCACAGAGGACCTGAAATAGTCCAAAATGATGGCAAAACAACAGCTCTTCAAACTCGGGTGGAAAAAACATTCCACATGTTCCAGGGGACCCCAACAAACCTCAGGCTGCATCAATGCTTTGTACGATAAATGCACATCCAGGAGAGAATTGCCCTTTGGACTGTGTTGAGGTTAGCCCAGTGCACCATAAGGGACACAGTGCCTGAACCAAAGGACATCTACTCAATACGGCGCTGCAGAAAAGCCTCAACGATTATCACGGATGTCAGCTACCTGGGCCATGTGCATGTTCATGCTGATACCATCCAGCAGGCAGAGACAGTTTAGGAGCACCCTAATAAGGAAAGAGAGACCGAACAAAATGCTAATCTTTAGCCCTTGGACAGTTAAACTGAACTTTGCACCATAATGCTTCTGCACAATCACACACAAATGCACACTCCAGTTCATGTATGCACACTCACCATCCACAGACTCAAGCACACCTTAAACACAATCCAGCATTTCTTCATATCCCATTTACTCAGCTTAAAAATGTTTTATATTTATATGGGTATTGTTCATATGTGGACTTGCTTATTTTGTATTGCATGTACTTTATGTAATACAATGAATTCATTTGGATTCAATACAGAAGCATTTTGCTACAGGTATACTCAAAAGAACATTGTCTAAATTGTATTTCAATAACACTTTTATTTCTGAACTTTTAACTTTAGACATTTAAAATACCCCCACAAAGAATCTTGTAAGTTGAACCTTTTGGTACATATTTATGAAATGCAGGCCCTGGGCTAAATGAGTATGATACCCATGTGTGCTATAGTGCTACACCATAATATCAAAATGACTTCAGCGTCATTACCCCGAATTACAGATAAGCCCATTCTGAGTCAGTCCCTCAACATCGCTTGTTACAGCAGAACACAATTTTTCTTGCAGTATAATGCAAATAATAAAGCTTCGTATTGGAAATGTGTTAAAACTATTCCAAAAGTGTTGGGTGCAGTTTGCTAAAGTTTTACTTATATTATCATGCACTTCTAACACATTGTAAAATTTTAAAATAATGGTCCTCCTGACAATGCCAGCCATTTTGAATCATATAGTAATACATAACATTACAAGCCATTGTTAAGACTATATGTATACATGCATAACACATTTTTATACATTATATCTGTGTATGTCAGTAGAATACTATCCAACCTCTGAACGGGCAAGGCTGAACCCTAACTTCCCCAGGGCTCCAGTATACCCTGAGCGAACAAACCAGGTGACACCAAACGGAACAGCAATCCAGTTAAAACACTTAACATGGGAGGTTTTGCAGAAACCAGACGCCCCGTGTGTCACATACTAGTGTATACACTGCAGTCTACTTTTAGGAAACAGTCACATCAAGTATTTGTATTCCAGGATAAGGAGAGTGTTTAAAAGAGAAATCAGGGATATATTGTTTTATTATTTTGTTTTTGTTTCTGAAGTTGAGTTTCACAGGCATATTTTACTCAGCGTTCTAATCCAGATGGTGAAACCGAATCAGGGCTATCTCACTGGATTGGCAACACTATGGTATTTGGACAGCTGATTGAATGAGCAAGCTAACTACACTCAATAATCAGCCTGATTGGTGTTAGCGTGAAGAGAATGTAAGGCTATCGTAATGAGACCACAGTTACCATTGGAACTCTGAAATTGAGGCTCGAGGGCCAAGTGTTCAATTCCAAATTATTTTAAGAGGAGAAAAGAAAAAAATATGGAACTGTGAATATAGAATAGGTTAGTAGGGCAACAAAGAACAGCATAAAATTAATATTTATGCCTTTGGATTTGCATTATCTCAGCTCAGTACCTTTATGTAATTTGTTATTGGTAGAATGACCCGAATAATGCAGTTAAAAGTAAGAAAAGGTAATGTATGTAGATAGAATTAATGTCAAACGTGCTGTGTTAAGATAAATCAAGGATTTTCGATCCTTCATCCTATCAAGTACCTCCAAATATGTTGAGCGCATGTCCCCTACTGATTTTCATAAGGAGTTAATATTATGAATGACTAGAAAAACCATGCAATACTCATGTAAACTGTATATTTACAGCGCTGGAAAAAATAGGAGACTACTGCACCTTTTTCTTTCCTTTTTTAAAATGTTGAAAAGAAAGGTTTTGAGCGAGAAAAATAAGCGTTCAATTTGCAGTAATTGTTTAAGGCATAATGAAGAAAATAAATAAATCAAAAGAATACTGAAATAGTGTATAAGAATCTGAAGCCAACAGTCACTGTTCACCATCTTCATAATAACCACAAGTGGTTCTAGCGCAACAAGCGCAACAGACCAGCTAACACAGCACCCATCAATTGAAACAGTAAAACTAAATACTGTTTTAAACTCCCACTAAAACTGAATATAAAATGAAGTCAGTGGGAGTGGAAATAAGACATATAAATATCAATCATATTACAGTTTTTTCACCAAACAATATAGAAAGAAAAGGACAGGATTTTTCTTTCTATCATTTTAACCCAGACACGTTGGGTCATCGCTGTGACCCCTGGGCAACCAGGAGCACCAATTTGGAAAACGCTGAGGTTAATGAAATAAAATGTTAATGAAATGGAAATGTTATGTTTTTGGTATTGCGTTAAATCCACACGCCATGAGCAATTCTTTTATCAACTACGTGAAAAAAATACTATTGTTGTAAGCCTCCATGCAATCATTATATTACCTTAAGTATATATAAAACACTTTTGCAAGTGAACACTTAAGTTTTTTGATTACCTGTGGTAACGCAATGATACAAAAGTATATTCCATATGAATGAATTGTGTCACACTGCATTTTGTTGTTTTGTACTCTTACTGATCAATGAGAATACATTTGAATCTAATCTTAACTAATGTATGAATTGCCCAGATGGACACTAATTACATAGGAAATATGAATCAAGTGTTTTATGTAATATGGACACATGTCCAGCCAGGTGACAAACTCAGAGTGTGTTCTTAACTGACAGAGGTCCAACCAGGTGCTGAGGGGGGACATTCCACTGATCCAGGTCCCGGGAATAAAAGGGAATATGTTCCATGGAAAATCAACACTCCCTACTACTCTTTACTGTATAAATGTAATAGAAATTGTTGAATAATAGACCTCTTTTGCGTATTAATTACTGCTCAACTGTTAATGAAATTATGTTAATTTTATTGACAAAAAACGTGTATTAAATCAAATGTTTGCTAAAAACATTTGGTCTGGAGTAAAAATAAGTCACTAGTTTAGTTCCTTTTTAAGGATTATTAAACAAACTAAATGGAAGTAGAATGTATGTTTCTCTCGAAATGTGAAATTAGCTATGGTTGATTCTGAAATAAATAAATATGAACGTAAAAGAACTTCCATCTCTTGTTTAAGTTATTTTCAATTGAAAATACCTAATTAAACACACATTCCATTTTCCTTTAAAATATAAATAAATCTGTTCAATAAAATTGTGTCAACAGTCCTGTAACTTTGTGCTTTCCACCATAAGAAAGGCTTAGATCTTCCCTGGTGTTTAGTGTCATCCAAAATAGTGGTGTAGTCTTCTACAATCCATGACATTAATTTCTTATTGCAGGCCTAATTTTCTGCCCCATAAAATGCATCGAATTAAACAGATGGGAACTCAACAATAACATGCCAAGAATCTAATATCCAGTTCTAGTCTGAACTTTGCTTTCCACCTTAGTCAACATATTGTAATTGCCTCTGTTCGTCTCAGCCAAACCTCTTTTCAGACAATTATACCACGTTTTTGCCAGTGAGGCATATAATTCCTCAATTCTGTCTCGGCGGAAAGCCTTAGAAGTTTGAGTGGTTGAAATCCATACTGAAATCAAACGCTTTCTAAAACATTACGTCAATGGACAATAGTTATACACATCTTAATCATTCCAACTTTATGAGAAAAAAGTGTGGCTTTGGTTTCGCTCTTATGCTGTTCACTATTAGAGCTAAACAAATGTTTACACAGGCATCAAAAGAAGCATGTGGAATGATCAAACCAACGTCAATCCGAAGTCAAACTTTGCTCCCGTCTTACCTGAGCTGTCACTTTTCCTCTTGCTGTTCCTCTTCTCTGCCTCAGCGGGTGACAGTGTCTGTCTTCCAAAGTCCGCCGGCACACAGGAGGCCCCCGTCGGGGTGCTGCTTCTCAGGATGGGGGTGTTGGCGCAGAGGCTATTCCCTCCCGGGGGCCCTAAGTCTGCCGGTGTAGGGGTGCTGTCCTGGGCCGAGTGAGGGTGGGGGTGGCAGAGGTTGTGGCGGGAGCTGACCCCACCAGGAGAGGGCATATGTGGAATGTGCCAGCTGCCCTGATGCTGAGGTGGGTTGTGCTGCTGCGCCGGATGATGTCCGCGGTGATGGTGATGCTGCCCGCCGAACAGGCCGTCGTCACCGGGGTAACCAGAGAGGATGCACGCCGAAGAGGAGGAGGCGGAAGCGGCCAGGTCTGGGTAGGAGACGTGGTCGGAGCGTCCGTGTAGGGTCAGCGGGGACTGGGTAAATGCGGCGTGCAGGGCCTGGGCAGGGGCATGGGGGCTGCGCAGGCAGCCAAAGAGCGTGTGATCCATGGCACGAACACGCACACGGCCCTCCGAAAAGATGAGGAGGAGTGGTAAAAAAAAGTTACAAAAAGTTACAAAAAAGTAACCCGAAAAGTCAAGAAGCTAAATATCCAAAATCCGCTACTTGCGCTCTGAGCTTACCCAAAATGTTTCTCCTTGAATAAAGTTAGATGTAAAAGAAAAAGTTGTATGGGTGTGTGTGTATGTGTGTGCGTGTGTGTGTGTGTGCGTGTGTTGAAAGGGGGCTCCAGTGGTAATCCTGGGTGTGCAGACAGCTGCCAGGCTGCAGAGGATAAACAGTGAACAGGAGATTTGAAGATGTCAGGAGAGAGAGGAGAGACCCGTGAAGTGGAGAGAAAGGTGGTTCCAAGGAACTGCAATACGGGGAGCCGGCAGAGGGGACGTTATAAATAGGCTGTAACGTGAGAGGGAGGCTGGGTCATAGACTGCTCTACTGACCACATGCATATGATCGCCCTGTAAAAAGCACGGCACAATAAATCTGCACTATTAAAATGGCTGGTGCCTCAGGAAAGAAGGCAATTTATTTTTGACTTTGGCTATCTGACCCCTGCTGGCCTCTTTTCTTCTGAGAAAAGTCTGTGAGGTTTCAGATTATTAAGGGGGTAAGCAGTTTTTCAGCACTTGTTGCTTTGCTTCCTTTATAAATTAATCTGTGTCTACTGTCGTTCTGCATGAGGAGTTGGTGAATAACATATTTTTTTTACTGCTGGATGGAAGAAAAATGCATTGGTTTATATTTTGCTATGTAGTATAGCAAAATATAAAACATCCATCTTCACTGAGCTGTGTAAACAGTTATGATACAGCTGTAGTAGGAAAACATTTTATCAGATATGATTGGTTTAGTTTTCTAATGGTATAGACTCTGGAATCTAACCTATATCTAATGTACATCTAACATATTACATTCTATTTAGGAAAAGCATAATTCAATTCGTTACTATTTAAATTTAATAACAGGAGGGGGGTGATAAACCACAAAGTTAACATTTAAAGTCTCATTTTCAAAATTCGTAAATAGTTTTTTCCTACCCACAGACCATTATATTAACATTTAGATGAATACATTTCAATCGCACTGCTAATACGAAAAAATAGTAAATTAACGGACAAAACTGCATTCAACCATAAAGTTATAAAAGTACAGTGTCCTAAACATACAATGTGTCAGTATATCTCCATTCTGACATGTGTTCACCTGATGTATGTCTAACGCCTCGGCCTCACGGTCAGTACCACACCCACCAGGGCTTCAGACACCAGGCTACCACAGCCGGCTGGGCCACATGTATCCAGGCCGGCTTGAGAGAGGAAATTAATTCCACTTTCAGAGAAAATGACTTTAGCAGATAGAGGTCCAAGGATTTAACTTGGGAGCTATCACACTCCCCATTCCTATTGTGCCTTGCCAACAGAGCAGCGCCACGGCTAAAAAGTCCTTCGGTAAGTTCAAACCATGTACTACTTTCATTACCCCCCCGCATGTGTGAGATGGTGGAGGGGCGAGGGGGGCGATCCCCCGATTTTCTCTGGTGACTAGGAGCCCGGGGTCAGTAAAGCCAGAGACGAGTGCTGGGGGGTATGGCTCTGATTTGGAACGTGTTTGATGAGGCTTAAGCCGTGACAAGGCCAGTGTTCTAGTCATTAGATAAGAGGCCACGCTGCTACTCACCAACCTGTCCCAGTCAGTCAGGGGAAGATAGAAGGGCGGGATGGAACAGGCCTGCTAATCTGAACAGCATGGTCATAGAGGATGATGTGTTTACTATGATAGAATAGTGTTTTCAGTGAGTGTCCTTTGTTGTGCATGTTTTGCTGTTGTACGCTTCTAACTAAATCTAGCCCCTGAAATGCTTTATACAGTAAGCTTTAAGAAGGTGTCTTGCCCCACTGAAAATTCAGAGAGAAATATTAAGAGCATGCAGATATTTGTGGCTAGTTTTTATAAACCAAAAATATTGTTTTTCAAATCTGACTTGTTTTTCAAATCCTGAAGATCCATAATTAACTGCAATTTGTGAACAATAATCATGAAATTGATATTTGATTATGTTTATTTAATACCGTTCTTGAATATTAATCAGGTTGTTATTAGATTTTTCTTTTATTTACTCTAATTATCCATTACATCAGGTGCTCCAATTTATTACAATTTAAGAAATGGAAAAAACCCAATTATATGTATTAATTATGTTTTCTTGTCAACTTAATACATACTTATATCTACAGCACCAATCCAAACCTTTAGACGTGCTTACCCTTTAACCGGTATTGTATGTATACAGAAATATACTAATGTTTTAAATATTAAACTTCACAAATTAACTGTTTGTAAGAATAATACATTAAAAACAATTGTTATACTATATGATATTTTTATAGCATTTACAAATCCCCAAAACATTATGATTGTAAATACAATTAAAATGCATGCATTTCTAGACTGTGGAAGAATCCTATCTGCCCCTAACAATAGAGAACGGCTTTGTCCTGTTGAAGTGATTGTGTCTAGACAGAGCAGGCGACTGTGATGAAGAAATGTTTATTGCTGGTTTGAATTTAAACTCTAGATTTATGACCATTGTCAGTAAAATACATTCAGACGTGAAAACAATGTAGTTGATATTTCATGCTGTGAGGCACTAAATTTGTCCCTTTACACTCAGCATTTGTGTGTAGATCCGTACAAGAAAAATGAGGTCTCCAATAGATGAATACATTTTTTAAATTATTTATCCAAAACATGCATTATTTATGAAGTCAATGAAGTTAGAAAGTATTTTGTAGTTGTTGTTTTTTCATTGGATGTTTGTTGTACTTAAATATGATATGCCTGATTTGTTCTCTTTTGATCAACTATCAAAATTTTCAAGCTAATGTTTTCAGATATAACTTGCATAAATATGTTCATACTGCAATTAAATTCTTTAGAATGAGTAATAGTTATTCACTCTGGATAAAATGTCATCTAGGCCTTTATGCAGAATGTATAACAACTTTGTTCTCATTTGTTGACATTGTGTAAACACATTCATTTATACATGAATAAATCTTTTAGGAATTCAATAGATTAATAAATCTTTGCTTTTCCTCAAAATCCCTCTCAGTTTTTTTTTCTCTGTCACCTAGAAATTCTGATTACAATTCAATATATCCGGCTTTTGTGAAATTACAATTAATCACTAAAATACGCAGATACAGTTAACCTACGTCCCTGTAATAATAGGATCATTAAGGCAGAACAAAACAAGACAGACATTTCCTACAGACTAAATGTTTCTAGACAGCGGCGGTGAGATCAGCTCCTATAATGACGGGGCTCTGAGCGGCCGATCGCATGAGAGTCCTGCTGGGCTCCCAGTGAGGGGCAACAGAGCCTGGCTGGCTGCGCGGCTGCAGACGTCTGTGACACTGAGCAGGATCTCGCACCAGTCAGACCGCACCTCAAACAGCTCAGGATTGCCCGCTTAAACTCCATTTAGACCTGGACCGAGTACAACTGGTCCGACCATCGAACCCAAAGTCCCGGGGCTGGCGGGTTGCGTGTGCGTTCCTACAGCACTGAGCCTGTTTTCTTCCAGCCTATGTGTGTAAAGGCCCTGCCCTGCGGCATGTCGCGGCCCAGACTGTCCTGGAAGGCTTCAGATGTCACATGTGGAGGAGGCACTGAGTCGGTCAGGGCTCCGATCTCTGAACCATGCCTCCGGTGCCACCGGGCCGCCGTGTTCATCGATTGCCTCACCCGAGGCCTGTTTCGCCCCGCAATTTGTCGCAGACGCCGGCAAATCATCTCGCTCGACTCCAGCGTCTTGGATCCAGCGCTGGGCCAACTCCAACACTTCAGCGTCCCTCTGATCATCCAATGCAACATGCTGTTCCAATAAGACTAATGATTCAGACGAGTGAAGTAAACGTTTTTATGATTTAATGGCTTCTTTCTCTCTTTGGGTTCCAAGGGGTTCTGGCTGAGTGCCAGAGAGCTAGTCTTCATCTAGTGCACTGGGACGGTATCCGCTCTGACTCCAAGCTAACACTAAACGTGTCAAAGTCCTGGTAGAACTTCATTGGCTGGTCCGGACTTAGCACATCATTCCGGGCACTTCAGTCTCCTCCATTAATCTGCTCCCAGCATGTTACTGTGCCATACCACCCTGTCAGGATTTGGTACAAAGCCACTATTAGAAGCTCTTGAATGGATGCTGACTGGTGAAGGTATATCCATGTGGTTCAGACCACCCCAGGGTGTGGGGCGGTCTTCTCTGGAGGAGGGGGGGAAGGTATGTAATGTAAACACTGACCTCTGCTGGTCAGTGTTGAAAGGGGGGAAGTGTGCAGTGGGAAGGTAGATCTACAGTCATATTATTACAGTCCATAGTGAACCCATCTGACTGAAGGCTATTACCGAATTGAGCATGTCCTTGACCTCTGCAGCTGGCGGTGTTATGCTGATCTCACTTCCCTTCCAAAAGCCTCTGGAGAGGCACAAGATATTAATGGCAAACAGAGATGGCAATCATAATCTTTTACAAGATGGTAAAGTATCAAAAGGTATTATATAATCAGTTTTCGGCAAACATCAGATAAATTCCAAAGCCTTAGGAAAGAAGCTACAAATGCAGATTGTAATTACAAATATATGTGAATACTGACTCACTATTGGACATAGTATGTAATCTCGTGAGGTGGAAGCAACATAGAATTTTAATAGTGACATATCCTTATTTATACAGATAACAACATGTTGTCAAGTGAGTCTCTTTTTCCAACAGATTTGTTGACATTTACTTATTAGCTATTTTTAGTGCATGAAGAACAGATCTGAAGTCATTGGTTATTGCTGCCTGTTGTCAGTCAGATACAGCAGTGGCCCAATAGGAGCTGGATGACCTTTGCATATTTTGCACTCATTGAGGTCACTGGCTGGGCCCCAGGGTGCCATTATCCTGCTCTCTGGTTCATCTCACGCTGGGAAGTGGAGTTCCCAACCTTCCCCCTTCCCTCTACAACAATCCCAACAATCCCATGTCTTCCCAGTCAGGAACAGCCAGTAGCGGGCTTCACCCGTTTACAGAGTCAACGCGGTGTGGGATGACGCATGACCTGCCGTCTGGGACAATAGGAGGATATTGACATACAGCATGAGGGTCCCAAATGAAATCCCCCTTAACTTTGATGGTGACCCGCTAAATGTAATAATGTAATTAGGGAGAGGTAACAGGGGCTTGTTTTGGAAACTGTCCAATACAGTCAGCGACAAATAGACAATATAAATCATTGGCCTGAGAATGTAAATGTCATACAGTAACTAGCCAAATAATATTTTAGTTTGTATTTATTAGTTTAACGCTAAATAAAAATCCCACCTCTAACCAATGGATGAAGTCCGTAAGTATTCAACAAGTGAAATGAATACTTTCAATCTGACATCTGTTGAAGAGATAGATACTGTAGGATACAGCATGACTCTATATCATGTCTCCTGTTTATGGTCATCATGGTGACAGTGCAACGCAGCGGACAGAGAAGGCATATGGGGGTTTATTCCGGCCAGCTTGTTGAAGGTGTGGAGGGGGCTGTTTGGACAGGATTGAGGACGACATCAGTTCCAAGGTTTTGGAAACCTTTTTGGCACTTCAGTATAAGACAGAGGAGGATAAGAGAGTCTTCCTGTAACAAATAATCCAACCATCCAAACAGAAGCATTGAGGGCCCTAGACCTGCAAAGGACCCAATGTCATACCGAAACAGTGATGTACGAACCAACACTGAAGGGAGATGGAGAGAGAGTACAGGAAATAAGAGCCTGGAACCGAAAGAAAGGGTGTGCGGATGGAAAGAAAATGACTGGGGGAGTTAAGTCTCTAGTAAGTCTTAAACTCCCTGTAGCGTGATAGTTCAGTTGCAGAAGGGCTGTTAGTCATCCAATAGGAAACAATAGGGATGTTGTTGTCAGCCTGGGGGAGAGGACAGAACAACTTTACTCCGGAAGGAAGAGGCGTGGGATGTTGGACATGGGACTATTATTTAAAGAATTGAATACATTAAGTTTAATCTCTGAAATATATTTTTGGTCAAAATGATACTCAAAATGATACACATTGTCTTATTTTACTTGTGTCCCTGACTTGACCACGAACAGGTTCACCTCAGCTACTTAGATTATTTTCAAGTCAGTGCTACCTCAGTGTCCTACCCAGCTGTTTATGTTTACTAAGTGTTTCTGAATCTCCCACACGGATTCACCAAAGCAGCACACATTTCCAGATGGCCTTAACACGTTCTAGATTAAGCAAGAAAAAATCCCCCTAATTCAGTCATCACTGTTGGCAATCACAAATGCATACTGTGGGCTGGAATATTTACATTAGTCCCCTTACACTTGTTAAAAAAATACCTCAGGATTTTGGCAATGAACCGCTTTATCCATCTTCCAAGAGTCAAATTAGATAATGAATAACATTTTCTTGTGTGTTTAGTTTGAAAGATATTGTTAACTAAGTACTATTGCTTACTAGATACCATAGACTACCAGTCATTGCACTAAGATGGAAACTGAGTACATACAGAGCAACTTAAAATCAGCCACCCCATTAATAAAGAGTTTCTCACGTTGAACAGGTGCCTGGCTCAGGATCATTTGTTGACCTCTTCGTGAACATCATGTAGACAGTTCTTGAAATTGAGACTCCAGGGTCCCACTCTGAGTTCCTGTGTGCTCTGGAACAGGTAATAGTGCATTTGTTATATCTTGCATTGATCAGTTGCCCACTCTCTGCCGCTGAGCATCCCCACAGCATGATGCTCCCACCACCATGGTTCTTGGTAGGGGTGGTATTAGCCAGGTGATTAACGGCACCTTGTTTTTGACAGCACTTGGCATTTAGACTTAGCAGATAAATCTTTGTATAATCAAAGCAAAAGTGTGTCTTTCAGGTGGAATTCTGTCTAGCTACTGAAACAAAAAGGTCTGATTGATGGGGTTCTGTTGGTAGGTTTTTCAATTTCTTTAGAGAACCTCCAAAGCTTACCAATCCCCTTGGTGCCTAGTTACTTAGTTACCACAAATGTTTATATCCTTCCCCAGATCTATGCTTTAACACAATTCTATTTCTGAGGTCTACAGTGAGTTTCTTGGACAGGCAATGTGAAGAGTGGGACCATACATAGACAATGGCAAAAGGTCACTGCAAAAGGTCTGATTCCATTAAATGTGCTTTCACTTTATCATTATGGGGTATTGTGTGTAGCACAACGTCACAGAAATTGCCTTTAATCAATTACAAATTCAGTCTTTAACACAATAAAATGTGGAGAAAAGGAAGGGCTATTTTCTGGAATCTTTAAGCAATACCACATCAGCTCCATTACATGCTCAGTGGTACTTTGCAGTCAGCATTGTCAGTATTCTGCCCTTCCTAGTTTATCACAACCAAACCAATTGTATTTCCCATTACTTCAATTTACAAAATTTGCCATGTTGAATTACATCTTGGCCATTCTTGAGCCTAAATGTTGCCATTGGACACGATGCAGACTAAGCAGCTTTCTTTGATTCCTACATCCTATCTGACATAGCTACATTTACTTTTGGTTAAAAAGTGCTATTAGATTCAAGTCTACTGTTTATCAAGGCAACATGACGGGTGTGAAATATGTATACTGTACCGCAGTGCATCGCTGAGTGCCTGGATACAACACTTAGCTGTGATATATTCTCAATATACCACAACCCTCAAGGTGCTTATTGCTATTTTTAAGTGGTTATAAACATGATTAGAAAAATAGAAAGTTATGTGGTGTCTTGTATACCATGGCTTTGTGCCAATCAGCATTTGGAATTCAAACCACCCATATCATAATTATGGTAAGCAGAAACACTTGATAACCAATATACACATGTTCCCTGAAGTATAATGTCCTTAGTGTAGTTATGGAGTTCATGTCCACCTTAAAGGAGGGACATTCTCACACTTCACTCATGTTCACTCATGTCAGTCTTGTTGTTAGACAATCAGCACACCATATCCCTTTCTCTTTGATGAAGAAACCCTATAAAAAGATGTCTGCCTTGCATTATAGTACCCAGTGCCAAGCAACACTGTCACAGTTGTGGTGTGTCATGTAAATAACTGTGTTTTGCTGAGAACTTGCTGATCAAACACTAAGCACCAACGACCATGATGTTTCTTAATGGACCGTTTCCTACAGCTTGGTGTGTTTATCTTAAACCAGATTGACCTTTTATAGAGTTGATTACAATGTGCTAATTACACAGTCCTAACACACAGCAAGCAAATGCACTCGAAGGCTGAAACACAGTTTGTTCAATAGCTGAAACACAGCTTGCTCAATAGCTGAAACACAGCTTGCTCAATAGCTGAAACACAGCTTGATCAAAGGCTGAAACACAGTTTGCTCAAAGGTTAAAACACAGCTTGGGCATGCACACATACATGCACACATACATGCACACATACATGCACACATACATGCACACATACATGCACACATACATGCAAACATACATGCACACATACATGCACACATACATGCATAGATTACACACAGTACATGAGATTAAGACATTAATTGAAGCAAAGAAAACACCTAATGGCTTAATTTCACGTGGGCTCCATTTGGTCAGCGTGTGAGGTAATCAACATTAGGAGAAGTCTGAATCACAAAGCGCTGGTAGAGCACCCAGGTAGTTCATCTAACTCCCGTCAGCCAAGCGTTCTAGTGGAAACGCATTGATAAAAACATGTATGTCTGGGATACTTGGAGCTCTCCAAAAGAAAGAATCATTGGTATGTCATGGGTTTGGTCATGTGCGGGTTTCTCTGGAGCATCTGGTGGCTTTAATCCCATGGGCGGAAATCAATCAGAAATCTAGGGAGAGGCGAGAGGATTGTGTCATCCCGAGGGCCCATCTTTGGAGCTCCATTACTTTGGCTCATTGTTTGAAACAGTCTTAACATTCTCTAAACTGTAAGTGCAATTGTTACAACTGATTCATGGGACATCACTACTCCATGGCATGTCTGCAAAATGTAGTAACTCACCCAAAACATTTAATTCATGTTTCAAAACCCTGTTATTGTGTCAGTAAATTGGCCAGTGCCACCAAAATTAAAAGCTTTTTTGTCATCACGTGAGCCATACTGGTCAAAACCTTTCAATGTTTTCAATGTCCACCCTGGATATGTTAGAAAATGTGTAATATTTTTACTGATATTACTGTGATACGGTTTGTAGTTTTTTCAGCAAAGTTTAACCTACTATGATCCATTTTCATTATACAACTCTGGAAAAAATTAAGAGCCCACTCAATCAATCAATAAATCAAATTTATTTTATAAAGCCCTTTTTACATCAGCAGTTGTCACAAAGTGCTTTCACAAAACACCCGGCCTTAAACCCCAGGGAGCAAACAACAATAGTGATGAACTTCAGTGGCTAGAAAAGGAAGATTTTGAGTGAGGAACAGAAGGGTTCAAATTGAGAGACCACTACAAATTGAACACTTCTGTTCTTCACTCAAAAGTTTCCTATTGAACTTTTTTGAAAATAAAAAAAGGTGCATTGGTCTCTTCATTTTTCCCAGAGCTGTATGTTGTAGGTATAGGCCAGGATAGCATGTGATCACCAGTGTGCACGTAACGATAAAAAATGGTTTGCAGGATCAATTACAATTACAAAAATAATGAAAATAAGGCCGCATAAACTCTTTCCCTTCAAGAGAATGCAAGAATTCCAGCTTTGTATTTGTGTTGTGTACACAGATTATTTCAAATTTTGAAATTAAGTTAGGTTCACTTAAAAAAGAAAGGAAGAAGCTAGCACTTCTGCCTGAGACTGAAATTAAATTGATCTTGCCCTGAACCGACAAGTGAAATGTATCACAGTGCTTTTCCACATTGACGTCTGGCGTGCATGTGAGGGTGTTTGTGCGTGTGCGTGTGCGTGTGCAAGCATAGCGACCAATAGTTAACCCCTCAGCCCATCAAAGCTGATGTCAAAGGGAGTTGTGAGGGGTGTCTGGCAATAACTTTTGTACCTTCAACCCCTCAAATTTGCAGCGTGTTTAAACAGACTACCCAGACACTGCTAACAAAGTGCTCGCAACTGCTGACTGAATAATTATCTCTGGAGAACCCGGATTAGCTGCAGGAGAGGAAGGATTCCCATATATCATCTGACTGTACATGGAGTATAGAAACTCCAGTCAAGCCCCCCACTAGTGAATAGGAACAGTATCTTAAATGGGCTGTACTGACATAAAACAAAACCATTAGCTTTGACGTCAAGGGACAAGAAAGAAGTTAGCTCATTTGGTATATAATAAAGGAAAACGTTGGAATTGATCCTGTTCTTTATAGGCTGTCTCTCTCCGTGTAAGTCCAAAGATTTATTTTAGTGTCTGCACAGCAGGGCATCAATCATCGGTCTCTTTCCTTCTCTTTTTGTCCTTTTTCTCTCTCTCTCCCTCTCTCTTTCTGACTTTCTTTCTGCTCCCCCTTTTCTCTGATGTCAGGGCGCGGGATGTGGCTGTCGGAGACTGCAGCAGGAAAGGGTCCTGTTTTCTCTCCTCCGGAAGAATTAGGCCCTCAGACATTACCACATTGTATTTTGCGGTGCACAGTTTGGGGGGAACACTCCTGGTGCTGGCCGGCCCCTGGGCCTCTGGGGCCTCTTTCTCTCTCTAATTAAATTATAACTGGGTCCCCATTCTGCTCCACCATGGCCCAGTATCCAATCTGGCAACCCACTACCTTTACAGGCCACAGCTCCGTAATATCTGGTCTTAAAGGGAGGAAATGACCTAAATGTTGGTTAGACAGGATTCAGTTACACCCAATGGTGTGCTGACAAAACGACCGGGGTAATGGACATGGTAAACGTGCAAGAGCGTTGGAGATTTACGGCCGGGCTCTATGAAAAGTGCTCACCCAACTGAAATCACCCCAGGCTGCGCTACTGCGGCGGGCAGACATTTTGGCTGCAGCTGACAGAACCATCACTGCCCGGGTCAGCTCCAGAATAGCCAATTATAAGACCAGGGGCTGTTTCAGATCAATACATTTCACCCAACTCTGGTAATGCCAATCAGAGACTGTGAGGGACAATGGTGAAAAGATGAGTAAGACTCTCAGTCCACAGAATCCACAGCCACTGAAACTCTAGTCTAATGCAAGCTGTAGAATTATCTGTAGTTGACGGCAGTAAAGCAGCATGGTTGCATTACAGCCGTACTGTAGACAATCCAAAAAAATTTACTTCAATTGTTGGAAGTTGATCTATTAGTAACCTGTTGTGTGTTTAAGTTATATGAAACATTAAAACACTGAGACATGTGCAGACAAGGCGAATATACACACAAAATTCCACCTAGGGCTGTCTTTCTACTGTAGATGGGATGTGACAGTAGAAAAAAAAGATGTCTGGAGACTTCACTGAGAGGAAGTGAACAGTATGACTGATTCAGGCTCATAAATCATTTTGGGGAGATGCTGGGAGCTGCCAAACAGAGAGCTTTTTCTATGTAGACTACTGAAAGATGAGTTGTAGCTCAGGACGTCTTAGCTGCACAGTGTGGTGGCTAGATGGATGGTTGACACAGTGGGTTATCAGTCATTTCTTCCCAAAGCATAATAGAGATCATGATGTTATGTGATAACAAAGTGTATCACTCATGTTGTGATCTGCATTCTGTTCTCCTATTGTCAGTACTGTACCAATAGGAATTGAAAGTGCTTTTGAGTGTGTTAGTATGGGTGTGTGTATGTATGTGCACGATTTTGGTCAACTCGAACCTCTCTGAAAATGTGTCTGGTAAAGAGGCATCTGAGGAGTTGAGGGGAAATGAAACAGCAAAGACAAATCCTTCCACTAGTGGAAGGAGGATGACTTAATATGTGGCTACTTCAGCATCTGTATTTGGTACTGATTTGCAACATGACCATCAAGAGTGATGGAGTGTCTGCTATGAAACAAAGCTCCCAGGTAAAACCATTGCCAGGTCTACAGCTGCGACCAACTAACAGCTGCCTGTCCATCTCTTTCGCTTTCTGTCAGTCTGTCTCCCTTTGTGTGTCTTCCTTTCTCCCTGTCTGTCCCTTTTTCTCACCCCTTCTCTCGCCCTCTGTTTAGAAAATATATATATATACTACATTTTTCCAAGTAATGTACTTGGGACCTGAGACATTGAGACCAATTAGACCTGTTATATATTGAATTACTATCCAGACTACAGTATGTGCATGACACTGTTCAGCCCACTGGAGTTAAAGATCTACAGACCCCCATATGCCTTTCGGTGTGTCTTCCATCCTCTTCAAACTAAAGACATCCAGACTACTCTAACTATAGACCTCCATCCTCGTCTAATTAAAGACCTCAATCCTTTTCTAATTGAAGACCTCCATCCTCCTCTAACTATAGACCTCCATCCTCCTCTAACTATAGACCTCCATCCTCCTCTAACTATAGACCTCCATCCTTGTCTAATTAAAGACCTCCATCCTCCTCTAACTAAAGACCTTCATCCTCATCTAATTAAATACCCACATCCACATCTAATTAAATACCTCCATTCTTGTCTAATTTAAGACCTCCATACTCCTCTAACTATAGACCTCCATCCTTGTCTAATTAAAGACCTCCATCCTCCTCTAACTACAGACCTCCATCCTCATCTAATTAAAGACCCCCATCCACATCTAATTAAATACCTCCATTCTTGTCTAATTTAAGACCTTCATCCTTCTCTAACTATAGACCTCCATCCTCATCTAATTAAAGACCTCCAGACTCGTCTAATTACAGACTTCCATCCTCCTTGAACTATAGACCTCCATCCTTGTGTAATTAAAGACCGCCAGACTCCTCTAACTATAGACCTCCATCCTGCTCTTCCAATGCTCCTCCATCCTTCACCTCATAGACCTCATGGTGGTCCTCTTCTCTCTGTTTGTTGCTCAGCTCTTTAGTTTACTTTAGGGGGACATCCATATCCTGATTCACATGACTCACTCCCCCTGCCCAGGACTTAAAATGCAAACAATCATCCATGATGAGTGATAGGGCCAGCCAGTGGTGGTAATCCTAATTGTGGATAATTGCTAAGCCCAGTTGGGTCTGCTTCAGTCTGCTGAACCCAGCCCACCCTGGGATCTTGGCATGGGACTGCTATGTGGGCTGGTTTTTGACCTTGTTCCTACAGATGGAGTTTGGATCAGTTTAGGCCAGTGTTTCAAAAATGTGAGCACTTCAAGCCAATTCCACATATTGGATGTTTTCCAGTCATATCTGACTGATTCTTTCAAGGATGGGCTTGATGGTTCATTGTGTTTGACGAGTAGGCTTGTTTATATTGAAAAACATCAAGTAACTCTACCTGCCTTGCGGTAATATATAGTAGGTTTGGGGAAAATAGTATTTTTGCACCAACTAAAGGGCCAACCTTTGTCCTGGTAAGACTTTTGGCTCCAAGCCACCTAACCATTTTATTCCAACAGACTGATGATTGGACACGCTGGCCCATCAGTCGTTTCTGGTCAAGGCCATTTGTATTCAGCGCCGGGAGGAATAGACCAGGCCAGGAGTGGGGGGAGGGAGATTTTCAAGCAGCACTTCAACCTTGTCTGCCTCAGTCTCTGTTTCCTCCAGTTTCATAGGCAACTGTCAGAGAGCTGATACCCTGCTGATTCTCATCTAGAAAGCTCACTGCATGTGTGGACCGGTGACAGCTCAGAGAGACAATGTGGAATGAATTATTGTGGAGAAACCGGAGGATTTGAGGGGGAGAGTATGGGAGAGAGGGAGCGCTAGAGAAGACCATGCTTTGAAAAAGCTGGAAATTAACGGCTGAAAAACACATCTCCTGATTATTGAGTAAAACACAGATAAGGCAAAAGGAGGCTTCTCAGAGTATGGAGAAGTAAGGAGTGGAGTGGAGGCGTGGAGAGGAGCAAAGAGGATTGGTTTGTTTGCTTTCAACACACCGTGAGGGAGGAGGTAACAGATGAAGAGTCTTAAGTGGAATATTTGTAGAGTTGAGCTGACAGAGCATGACGAGCCCGACGGATATGTGCGTAGCTGGAAAACACATGGCTGTTTGGTTTAAAGGTAATGGCCCATGTAGCTCGGGCATGTGTGTCACGCACACACCCTCTCACAGTTCCCTATCTCTCTTCATCTATCATACAGAGACCCAACTGGGTCCTTACAACCACTATATGCCTGGCTACTCGACCAGCTCTCAGTGTGGGCGCAATTAACGCAATCAGTGCTCGGTTTACACTCCCCACACTCGGTTCACTTTAACCCCGCCTCAATCATTTTCTCATTTGTCTGGTTGATTTTGATAAATGCCTTGTATACTGGAGAGCTGAACCCTCTGAGCCAGTCTTTTATAACTGCGCCCATGAAGCAATATAGCTGATGCCGTAACTGAGGTTGTGTGTATACAGTAAACCTGGAGACAGCAACCACACGCTAGTGATTTGTATGATGACAAAGTCTGCATCGGTCGGCCAAAGAATGCAGGCGATAGCTGTAATTATAACCAGTCCGACTAAACGACCTCCATCTCCCCGCCATAAGCAAGTCCGACGGACCCACGTTATCAGCTCTACGTATGTATATCGTTATACTGGCAGCACGGTGGAAATGTTTTTCTCACTCTGAAAATGAGATCTGATGTGAAAACATGCGGTTGGTCAAATTACCAATTATGGAGTATAAAATATCCGAATTGTAATACCGGTCTAAACACAGCCAGTAAAACTAGAGAGGATAAAGCATCCTTCGGAGGACTGGGGAAGAACTGACCAGGGGTCAGCAGCATGCTGAATACCTCCCCTTCGGAGGACTGGGGCAGAACTGACCAGGGGTCAGCAGCATGCTGAATACCTCCCCTTCGGAGGACTGGGGCAGAACTGACCAGGGGTCAGCAGCATGCTGAATACCTCCCCTTCGGAGGACTGGGGCAGAACTGACCAGGGGTCAGCAGCATGCTGAATACCTCCCCTTCAGAGGACTGGGGTAGAACTGACCAGGGGTCAGCAGCATGCTGAATACCTCCCCTTCGGAGGACTGGGTGACACTATTGTACTTGGCACCATTTCTTCCGTACACACTAGGACCTGAGCATCCTCTTCCTTCATCCCCTTACTATATCCGCAATGCATTTACTGCTGTCTTGACCCTTGCTATATATGTTTCCCAGTTTCCAGGAAGAACAGTTTTCTTGTGGTCTGTGTGGATTCTGTGCTGTTTTGTTTTGAAGGACCTTCTGGCCCTAAGATCCTTAAACAGTATAAGGGAAATGCACGCACGCACGCACACACACACACACACACACACCCTCAGGGCATCCACTGAAGCGCCAAGGCCATAATCAGATGTGTGGTTGGCTGGTAAGGGTGATGACGGGCTGTCTGGGCCTGGCAGACCTACAGCCCCGATTTAGTTCTCCTGTTCAGTCCTGGTAAACTGTGAATAACAGTAAAAATCAGCCTGGCTCTGTGGTGCCCAAAGTCTCCATATCTGGCTAGTGTAGGTCGTTTTAGACATAACAAATGACTATGACTGTAATTTCAGTCAGACGTAGCCGGGAGACCATGGCTGCGTTTTACACACGAGGCAGCACAATACAAGACCCCCCTCTCCAATTTACTGGAAAAATAACTAATCTGATTGGTAGAAAAACAAACATCTTTATTCGGCTACGTGCGTAACTGTGGCACCACGACATGGAATGTAAGCCATATTCTTTATCAGCAAGATCGGCACTGATCGACACATTACATATATCAAGCGTTCACTAATAAAGATAAATGTATATATTTCATTTTGCCTCCTGTTAAGCCCAGGTATCATGAACACTCAGCTCATGGTAAGCTACCTTAAATATCACCAAGGAATAAGCTCAATGAGAGTCCCTTGTGGAGAATGCTAAAATAGCATTATGTACCACCGAACCATGATCCTCCACAAGGGGTCACCGTATCCTAAGGCATAAACAGTGGCATAAATAAAAGCACACTAAGAGGACACAACTACCAGTATCCTGTGAGGATTTAAGAAACTAGCAAATCAGATAATTCTTCAACACAAACAGCAGAGGTGTGTCCTATGGAAGATATGATGAAACATTCCCTCAGATTAAAGCAGCAAAGTTGATCTAAATCTGAAGGCATTCCTTCTAATGTCTAGAAGCACACAGTGGAGTGGTCTTGTCGGTCCCTGAGGCAGCTTCCTTCAACAGTTGGAATTCCACTCAATTATGGAGGATGTAAAATGTTGGAAATCAGATCCGCCCTGGAAGTGTAAACGGCATATACAAAGCGACAACAAAACCAATCGCTCTCCACCTTGGCATGGTTTGCTGAGGAATGCACTGGGATCAACAGTAAAAGGCCCTTTGAAGCTGAGTCTTTCTTCTACTCCTGTGAGAAAAAAAACACACTAACCTGAGGGAATCCTCTCTCTCTCTCCCTCTTTCACAAACCTACAGGTTATCACAAGCACTCACAACTTAAATACACACAGTGTATTTATGTTTAACATGCACAATCACACACACCCACATTATACACATTCTCATATGCAAATGCACAGACACACAGAGACAGACACACACAGAGACAGACAGACACACAGAGACCGACAGACAGACACACAGAGACACACACATAAAGACATACACACACAGAGACAGACACACACAGAGACACACAGACAGACACACAGACAGACACACAGAGACAGACAGACAGACACACAGAGACTGACAGACAGACACACAGAGACTGACAGACACACAGAGACTGACAGACACACAGAGACATACACACACAGAGGGACAGACGCACAGAGAGATCAACACACAAAGAGATTGACACACACAGAGACCGACAGAGACCGGCACACACAAAGACCGACACACACAGAGAGACCGACACACACAGAGACACCGACAGACACAGAGACCGACAGAGACCGGCACACACAGAGGGACAGACGCACAGAGACCGACACACACAGAGAGACCGACACACACAGAGACCGACACACACAGAGACCGACACACACAGAGACCGACACACACAGAGACCGACACACAGAGAGACCGACAGAGACCGGCACACACTGAGGCCGACACACAGAGACCGACACACACAGAGACTGAAACACAGACGGTTAATAAAGGCTGTCTGAGATAACAGATAACTATACCAGTACCCTGAGTTATGTATGTCTGTGAACTAGGCCTCACTTAAAGACTTAAAGTAGGATCGACTATTACCTTGAGATCCATTTTACTATGATTAGTCCATTATATCTGCAGAAGCTCCTAGACAAAGCGCAGGAAGTCTCCAGGTGGAAACTGAAACTTAAGCAGGACTAAGCTTCTTCATTATGGACTTAACTAATGTGTGGGGTCTCAGAATAGAAAAAAACAATTGTCCCTTCCATGGTTTGTGTATTTATCAGCAGATAATCGCTTCTGTAACCATTACGTGAAACAGGAAACTGCTGCCATTCTACCATACCGGTCTGGGATCTCCCAATGTTGTGGTTTAAGTGAAAACAAAACAAAGACAGGGTCCTTTTATGAGAATAATATTTTTAATAAAGTATAAATTGTTCCATTTATTTAGTGTCAAATTATACTCTCACACACTTCATGTATTGACAGATTGCAGTCTTGCACACTTGCCAACTTTGAATCCATCAATATCCTTATATCAGTCAACCGTTTCTAGTGAAACGGATCACATCAGTCAACCATTTCTAGTGAAACGGATCACATCAGTCAACCATTTCTAGTGAAACGGATCACATCAGTCAACCACTTCTAGTGAAACGGATCACATCAGTCAACCCTTTCTAGTGAAACGGATCACATCAGTCAACCCTTTCTAGTGAAACGGATCACATCATCAGTCATCCGTTTCAGGTGTAATGGATCACATCATCAGTCAACCGTTTCAAGTGTAACAGATCACATCAGTCAACCGTTTCTAGTGTAACGATCAGATCATCAGTCAACCGTTTCTAGTGTAGTGTATTACATCTGTCAACTTATTTTTGTGTAGTAGATCACATCAGACAACAGTTTCTGGCATAGTCAATAATATCAGTCAACTGTTTTTGGTGTAGTGGATCATATCAGTCAACAGTTCTTGGTGTAGTGGATCACATCAGTCAACAGTTCTTGGTGTATTGGATCACATCCGTCAACAGTTCTTGGTGTATTGGATCACATCAGTCCACAGTTCTTGGTGTAGTGGATCATATCAGTCAACAGTTCTTGGTGTAGTGGATCACATCAGTCAACAGTTCTTGGTGTAGTGGATCACATCAGTCCACAGTACTTGGTGTAGTGGATCACATCAGTCAACAGTTCTTGGTGTAGTGGATCACATCAGTCAACAGCCTTTTGGTGTAGTGAATCACATCAGTCAATAGTTCTTGGCGTAGTGGATCCCACCAGACAACCGTTTCAAGGTTTTCCGTGTTCATCCTTCCCACCAACAACCAGACGGACTGAGTGGTTCGGACTTCCAGTTTGCTCACGCCTGGAGCAGCTGTCCTGTCAGGGCTGGGGTTCTGTCGCGGATCAGAGCTGACGAAATCTGGGCCAACCGCTCCACTGACCGCTCCCAGAGCTGAGCCTCCTAGAACACATTCCGGACAGAGAGACGAGATCCTCAGTGTACATAGAGCGACAGGGTGTAAGAAAAATCTGCATACATGCATTACCGCTGCCATTACCGCTGCCATTACCCCTGCCATTACCCCTGCCATTACCCCTGCCATTACCGCTGCCATTACCCCTGCCATTACCGCTGCCTTTACCGCTGACATTACCGCTGACATTACCGCTGACATTACTGCTGCCTGCACTGAGCCGTCCAGGCACAATCAAACACAGAAAGAGAATCTGATTCCCACATTATTTGACAGTTGAGATGGAGTACGCAAGCCAGCTGAGCTCCTCAAGACAAACCCCAAAGTGTACACATCCATATTGAGACACGCAGGCTACTGGGATCGCAGCTAAACTTGTGCAATCCACTTTAACAGTTTCCTACATTGTCCAGAACCTCCCACGTTGGTCCATTGTCTCTGGTCTTGGGAGGACCTTGCCTCATCTCTCTCATGGCGTAACGCATGGCCTACTTAGATAGGCTGATTAAATAGTCCAGGGAAAATGTCAGGACTATCTTAAATCATATTTATAGGGTGGTTGAGGGGGTGATTCAGAATGGTTTTTTCAATAGCAATTTCAATCAGCAGACGGAAGCAATTTCTACAGGGAGATCTTCAAAATTAGAGCTTTCCGTGAACATTTGGTTCTTCCTGATTTTTGAATTACAGGTCCTGTTGCATTCAAAAGCCTGAGCAAGGGCATTCTTTGCAGTTTACAATGCATGATATTGGACAGATCTGCAGCAAACCACATACTCGACAAAGGACAGCTGTGTGTGTGTGTATGTGTGTGTGTGTGGGTTTGTATGCGTGCCTCCTAACAGGCTAGCGTCCCACTGCTTTTAAAGGCAGTCTACTGTTGTGGTTGTTTGCTTTTGTGATTTCTGTGTTTTTTTGTTGTCTGTCTTTTCCAGACCGCCTGCGAATGCCTTTTTAATGTATTTTTACTCCCCCCCTCATTCCCCCTATTCCTGAACATCAGTGAGTGACTCCTGGTTTGGGTTAGTCGCTTGCTGAGGCCTTGGAATTGGGATTTCACTGTGTCCTGACTTTCAACCAGTAGTGTTTAAAAGCAGATGGCGCTGCTGTCTTTTCCCCCCACTGACTCTAGGGGATCTGAACAGGTATTGTCCTCTGCCTGGTTCAGGGAACCTTTGACCTCCTGTGATTAAATACAAGGTCAACTTAAGGTTTTACATTTTTTTACAAGTAGGTTTTACAAGTAAAAATCTGTGCTAGTAAGAAGTGTTGTGACAAGACAGCTAGTAAATCGGTAGCGTACTGTAAAGCTAGACTTAGGTAGGGTCTTTCATTTGTTCCCATTGAACTGGTTGCAGTTAAAACTCTTTCGGGATCCATATGATTAGATTGGATTCAATTTCATTGTCACAGAAAAAGTACAAGAACAATGCAACGAAATGCAGTCACACCACAGGGAGAAATGGGATGGGATGGGAGTTGCACTTAACAGGGGAGCTACTGAGGGAATCTAACCAGAAGTGCAAATAGAAGAGGGTAGGAAATATACAAGTATTAACTATAGTGTATCTTACAAGTGGAATGTATAGATATGCAATGAATGCAAATACAGTGCAAAATGGCATTTCTAAATGAGCAATGAAGGCAAATAGGGAAGAGCAGAAAATGTACAAATGTATAAGAATTAAGTATATTTATGTACAAGCGGGAGATAAATAGTTGTGCAATCAGGCAAATGCAAGTACAATTGCAATTCTGAATGTGCAGTGCAGGCAAACTGAAGGTGCCAGGTGGCATGTGTCACATATAGAACCATATAGAAACATTTCCACAGAGGATTCTACATGGAAACCAAAAAGTGTTCTACTTAAAACCCCAAAAAAATCAACTCTTGAACATCTGTCATTTTCTTAGAGCCAATTCCCTAGTTACTGGACATCTTCTGAAACATGCACATAACTCAGCCCTTCCTGGGTATTATTCAGATGAAACGTCCTCATCAACAAGACGCTGACCACTTTACAGAAGTGGAGCAATGTAAGGGGACGTGGCGAGGTGTGAGAGGACTCAAAACAGCAAGCGGGAATCAGGCCAAGTGACTGAGCACTTGGATCCAAAACTCCTGGAGCAACTCCCTAATCAGAACCAGTGTGGGGGAGTCAGATGACGAGCATTCTACCGCACAGAGAGGCGATCCAGGGCTACAAAACTGCAAGACGGATCGGCACTCATCTATTGATTAAAGCAACAGAGTCAAAATATGATCGCTTTTGACCAGGCTCCAGGAACATTTAATTTCAGCATTTCCTGTGCTTGCTTAATATTTCATTCAAGTTACATTTGGCACTGATTAAAATAAATTGCAAATAATAAAAATAATGTTTTTCTTTGAGATGTACCAAAGCCTTTGTTCTTTGACTTAATTACACATACGAGGCAACAGGAATGAGGGCCAATACATCAGTGAGTGGTCGTCAGAAAATGGAGTGCACTCCTGCTCCTTAACACTCCATGGTCCTCCATGGAAAAAAATTATCGAGACCCAAGGCTTGGTGAGAAATCAAAGCATTCTATTAAATCTCACTGAAGCCCTTCCCCTTAATTTGCACCCTAAGCAATCATCAACAGATTATTTATTGTATTCGATTTTCTTTTAGGGGGGGTAAACAGATTGACTTCAATCAAACTCTTAAGAACATCAAATTCCAATCCCTTCCTTACAAAGGCCAGGGCAATCAGTTAGTCACACAGAACCGATTAAAGTTCCATGTGTTGAGACGTTAGAGGTCTTCTGTAGGAGGTTGATCAAAGTTATGAGCATGTACATTAGCCTATTATCTACCACCCAAGTGCATTGTCTATGGGGAAGACCACGGGGAAGCTTTTAAGAGTATAGTGCCATGTCAAGCACAATCTCAGCCCCTCTAACCACCAGGCTAATGATCACCCCTTGCCGAGGTTTGTTGGGTTAGGACTGCAACACGACAAGCCTGCCTGCTGGAAAATAGAAAAGAAAGGAATACAAAAAACAGGATTCAAGAAAAAGCAACTGGAGATCTCCAAGGAGGATCAAAGTTTTGAGCCCTTTCTAAGCCTTTGGGTTGAATTATTTCCACTCTGGAAATGCATGCCTTTGAAACATGAATCATACTTAATAAAAGCGTATTATTAAATCAGCTAGTCACCCTCTGGTACATGAGCAAGAACTGAGTCCCTTTGGAGTCACTACAGCTTGACTGGACGCAACTGTCGCAGGCTGTTGGCTACTACTATGGGAGAAAACTCAACCACGAACAGAATCATTTGACATAAACATATAAGTCTGTACTGTAGACTCAAAACATTTGCATGTATAACTGATTTCAGATTGAAACGTTGTCCTATCCGATGACAGAGAGAGGAAATTGAGGCCCAAATAATGACAGCTCAGTCAAGTATGGTAACCACAGCTCACTCCAGTTACAGTGACTTGAGAGACATGGCGGGTATCTCTCCTGACCGAATATGGGCCTGTCACTGGCAGTGTGGCTGCCTGTTCATTTCTTGCTGGTGGCCCAGCATGTAGAAAACCCTCTCCTCCAATGAGGTCTGATCTGGCTCACTGCTACAACCACATGCCCTGAAAAACACACACACACACACACACACACACACACACTTGATGAGACACACGATGAGAGACACGCACACCACAGGGAGAAACAAACAATGGGAGTAGCACTTTACTGCGGAGTGACAGAGGGAATCTGAAACGACAGAGGTTTTCATCTCCCGTCCATTCGAGTCAAACCCAATAACGTAACCCAGACGGTTTTCCAATACTTCTGTCACATCTAGGGGCTTTGTATGGATGAGGAAAACAGTTGGATGAGGAAAAACACAGCCCACACTCACACACACACACACACACACACACACAGGTCTAAGTCGACCACGGGCCAGATCTGAAACCAGAACAAAATTCATTAAAAAAATAAATGTATTGGACCTGTAAACATATAATATATTGCAATGAGTGAAGACTTGCAGGGAATCGGCATTAAAATGTTACATTATTTCTATTCACAGTTGGATGCTAGGTGAAATTTGATATATCGTGTGCCAATACACCCAAAATGATTATATCCAGCCAGGTGATAGGCGTGACCGGTCCATCTAACACAGAACCTGAGTACACGCGGCCCAGAATACCTCTGAGGAGTAGAAGAGAACAGCGACAGGTGGAACAGACTGACACCTGTAGGATTATAGGATGCTTATAAAATGGATATATCTGATTCTGGATGATTGGCTGAACAGCATAAATCACCGCACATGACTGCTGTGAAAGTGGTCCTTTTCACAGGTTTTGTTAAGTAGGCCAATAAATGACACCTCTTTAAAGGTGTGTACTCTGATGACAAAAGGCTGTTTACATATATGCGAGACATAATGACCTAGTGCCCCTAATCAAATGAAATGACTATTTGGTATGTTTGTTATTATCTAGAAAAGGGTTCTTATTGCAATAGAATAAGCCCAGAACCATAAAAACTATTTTCCAGTTCATCATTTACACTTTACTGTAAACTCATCCAATCTAACTTACCATCACATTTGTAGGAAATGTGTCACGGATGAAAAATCCCCTATTTAATTCAATATACAATCTTAAATCCACATTTCGTACCACATACACAACAGTTCTAAATGGATATTTTTAGACATGGAATTCAGAAGTAAATTTGGAATACATTTCTAAAGACAAATGGGATGAAAAAAGCTCCCTGGCATGCACTTCTGCACACATGCACCAACCCACCCCCACACCCACATAATTCTGAAACTACAACCACAAGTTTATAGAATGGAACTTCAACCATTAGGGAATCTATTTCTTGCATACTGTTTAAGAGAAGAATTTTGACAGGCGTAAGACGCGTCTTTGAAAGAGGAGAAAACATCAGCAGACCACACAATAAGTAATCCTTTGCATACTAACTTCACTTCTAAACGCCACAGATGCAATCAACCTTTCCGCCGTGGAAGCGGAGCAGTGAATAGCAGCCCACCGACACACATGAAGGAGCTCTTTGAAGCTTCGGGCTTCAGCAATTAGGAGTTTTAACAGTGACAATTTGCACGCCTCTGTCATTTTGAGATCTCAAGCCCGAGTGCTAGCTACTGAGAGTTCCCACTTTGGTTCCCTTCATACAGTGCCAGTTGAGCTGGAGTCTGCAGTAAAAATAGCTAATGGAAAAGCTTTCAGCATCACTAGGCCAAGAGTGCTGGAAAGAGCTTTAAGAATCACACGAACCAGACGAATAAAAAAGACATCGACACAGATTTACCACCTGCTTTCTTGGTCCAAAAGGTTTATTGTCATCATATGTATATTATATAAAGAATGAAAAATGTTTTGGACCTGATGTATTTCGTTTCTATGTTAGTTGTACCATTAGTGTACACACGAGGGCAGTATCGTGACTAGTATCGCAGTCAAGACACTGCTAAACGTTTCATGACCACATCCTATACACTCAAACAGCGCTCATTATCATCTAAAATGTGGTAAAAAGTCGTATAAAAAGCTCTCCCCAGATGACCTATGAAGTGAGCCCCGTTCGTACAACAGGATAAAAGAAAGAGTCCTTCGGTTTAAAGGGATTGTGTTTCGACCTACTGACAGCCTGTCCCAACACCTCCCCCCACCTCTCAGACTAAGGGGACGCAGTAGCTAGGAGCTAAACAGATAGATGGGGACCAAGGGATCCGGTTACTGATACGAGCCCAAACCTAACACCGGAGATATAGGGGAACTTCATCCAAAGCATGAAGCACCAGTCTTCAGCTTAGGCCAGGCCTTGGTGGGAACCCATCTCCCCACTTCCACAGTCAACCAGTGGATTGGAAACAGTGAATAAAGCCTAAGGCATTGGGTGCGCAATGATGACCTACAGTGCCTAAAACATTGACACGGCGGACACATTTCCAGAGGATTTAGGTCTTATATTAACTATAGGGGGAGGTGTCGGACATGCCATTTGGAATGACCTTATCTTTCCAGTTTTTGGCCGACTTCATTTAAAAAGACACTAATGGATAAGCGTTTCCCTTTCTCACTTTCATATGGAACTTTTGTGAGTTGTCTCTAGACTCTCCAGCCAGGAAAAACCCTACGTGTACTGAGGTACAGCTGCTTCTCAGACCCCATTGACACGACAGTAGTTCTCACACAAACTAATCACGGTACAGCGAGAACCCTTTTCAAAGCGAGTCTCTAAAATACAGTACGTATTGACTTCCCTTTGGCTAACCAAACAATGCTTTAATCAAGTGCAGCGCATGAGTCCACGTCTTTCTCTCGGTCTCTTCAGTCGAGACAAACCCAGTCAAAATACAACATGTAGCATTTCAGCAAAGATAATAAAGGAAGCTTGTGTTTCCATGGAGTCTTTTCAGAACGAACGCCGTGCTATTTCAACAAGCTCTTGTGAGTGATGACTTTGTTTGAATTTGACCCATCGACAGACATACCTCTAAACTGTAACACGGACAATGACTCTTTAGTTATGGAGGCATGAAGACATGGGAGGATGTATGCACTGCCTTCCACATACCAAAACGCACTAATATATAAAACACACACACACACACACACACACACACACAAAAGTAGAAAATCCCCTCAGTACAGGTAAACATACCATGCTCCATAACATAAGGTACCTCAGGTCAAATACAGGTATGGGTATTTTGTTCGCTGACACCACAGACATCCCAGACAGGACACACCCAGGACTTGAACTAAGCACGTTTTGGTCACAGCTTAGCGTGCCCTCGCTTCCATTCTTAACACGAATGGAGAATGGAATAGCAGACATGAGCCAGGCACACCAACGCCAATGCAACAGTGTGTTTTTACACAGATGTCAAAACAACAGCATCTAACAGACTAAACAACGGTAGGGGGATATGCAGGTCGTGTGGCCTAACAGACCGAGAGGGGAAAACTGAGTGGGAAAGCAGTCGGCAGGCAATTAATATTAACGCAACTAACAACTAACTAACGCTACTGAAGATACCAAACAATTTTAGAGACACAACATTACTGATTTAAATGAAAGTGAATGTGTGGAACTGGATTCTATCACCATCCCTTTCTAAGATCAGAGTAGGTATGATGTTCCAACCTTGCAGTTATAGTAAATTCAGTGTTTAGCAGGTTTTTCTGCAGCCTAAAATGCACAATAGTGAATTACAGTAAGGCATTTTACCAATGTAGACACAGGCGCACAGACAAAAGGTGAACACTACACAAACAAGCTTTAAGAACTTCTAAAGCAGACTAATCCCTCCAGGAGTACGTTCCACCACAATGTGGAAACTCTAGCCGTCAATACTCTGGGTGGTCACAGAACATTCAAAGCAAGTGGTAAAGTAAATAAACATATGAATACATGTTGGCGTTCTTTGTCTGATTGAATGTTTACAAACGAATCCAGAAAAGACCTGGAATGTATTAATCCACTATAAGAACATATCCTTTTGTTTGTAATAGTTTTCGCAGTTGGAATGCAGTTTCCCGAATCTGGACATTCAGTGTGTGTTGTCCCATCACTTAGCGTGGGAGAACACATTGCAGGTCTTTTTAATCTACCAAATCAAAGCTGAGTAAACAGTGATTCTGGTATGCCTAATTCATCCCTAGCCAAACTCTGGCGGTTGAGTTTCACACATACCAACACACATCCTCTGCTCTCAGGGCACACAGATCAAGATTGATATCCCGCACGTTGCTTGGGTCTACATCCTCCCAAGGCTCCAACCTTAACACTACAAATACATCAAAATGTAGGAGGCCTATCCCAGGGCTTCTGTCTGCATGGAGACTTTTCAAAGGTGACAACGCTTTGAGTACCAAGTAGCACCCTCTTCCCTACGTAGCGCACTACTTCTGACCAGTCTTATGGGGAGCCATATGGGCCCCAGCCTTATGTAGCACACTACAAGAGAGAAGCAGTTTTAGACACAGCCATGAGGTTTGTTCTCAATGTTTCCACAGGGATCCACCATAACAGTAACGTACATCATCATGAAACAAAGAGAACTAATTAGGCCTTTGACAGGGCAAAATACTGTGTGAACCAGCGGCTGGATATTGGATCATAAATCTGACACTAAATACTAAGAGATCTACTGAAGATTAGCCAAATCTGTCAGCGCTGTTGGAGATGTTATTGGAGTGTAGGAAAGCAGCTTTTGAAATCCTCATATTTCTCATTGAGGATGAGCACTTAACTCACTTTGTCTACGGATCCTTCAGTGTTTGTTCTGACATTTAAAAATACAGTCCACTTACCACTGGCTGACTTGGGTAGTTCCTGTCTTGGTCTGGACCTGAGAGACATCACATTAACAGTGTAAACTAAACAGCCCTCGGTTACCGTCTCCTTTCCTGGTTTTATCCAAGGTGTCAACCCAAGTAGGGATGAAAAAAGAACAGGCAAGCCTAGTTCAGCTGGCCCACAACAGAAAGTCTTGCCCTCCCGAGATTCAAACCCGGGTCGCCCACAAGGAAGGCTGTATTGTGAACCACTACACCACAGAGCTGTACATCTGATGTGTGTCCGTATAGCCTCGTTTCTACTCTGACACAATGTACAGAAGACCCTGTCAAATGTACAGATGTCCACCTTTGCCACTGGTCATTTCAACAGCTAATTGGCCATTTGCGAAGGATTAACAGTTACACTTGACTGATTTTCTACAAATGTGTTTGAATGACTGTGTTCCTCATTCCTCGCATCATAAATATGTCACTTAGTCCTTTCCTTCCATATTGTCATACAAGTTACATCCATATAACATACCAAACGCATTGGATAATTTCTTCTTTCCATTGCTTGGCGGTTTTTGCTCCTTATACTTAGCATAAATGATGCGTCTTTGCGCGTTGGCCTTGGATACTAGCAGTTTTAGGATAGCAACCCTGCCATAAATTCTAGCGTTATGACACTGATGACATCGTTTTTGTCAACACTTGGTCACAAAAGTTGCTGACTCGATTCTGTGGTAATTCTGAGACAGGGCTTTGTTGCATTGTGCAACCATCATGTTAGGCGTGCATCAAATCTTGCTGGTCAGCTTTGAGTTGTGACCACTGTTCCAATTTACCAACAAAATTTCTCCATGTTCGGCATTCGAATTCATGAATTTTGACACTGTTCTCATCGTCACGTTAAATAATATGAAACTCCTTATATTGCTTTGAAAACTCAAATATCAAATAGCTAATTATAACTAGACAATTACAGCGCTTTATGAGACCATTGGCAGACGACACGTAAGACGGCGTTAGGCACACACGTGTGAAAGGTCCATCTATATATTCTGCAAAATATTCATTTAAAATAATATTCTCAATGTTTTTACAACAAATGAGTTTGTTCATATGAATCGCAGACAACAGTGAATAAAACGTTTAGCTACTGAATGATCGGATATGTTGTTAGTGTATTTAATTATATTTTATATATTTTAGGATCGATTCCTCAAAATGAAGGAAATTATCCGGTTTACCAGTTTTTTTATTACATAACCACTGGTTCTATAGGGTTAAAACAATTATTCCATGTGGAAACACGGTTTAAATATGAACGAGCCAAATAAAGCTGAAGGACATAACTTTCAAAACAGGAAGTATTTCCACCACATGTTTCCAGAAATCTTGGCTGTCGCTGGTGTGACGTCAGTTCACTCTTAATGCCCAACACGTTATTGGTACACTTTTTTCAGTTCAACTAAAAACATTATTCATCAACCAATTGAGTTGATATACAATTGTTTAATTATCTACAAAAATTAATTAAACAAAATGTATCTGATGTAGCATACATAGGCCTTGGTAATGTTTTCCGATTACAGTACTACTAGCTGGGATAGTAAACAAAGCAAACAGCCTATATCCCCAAAGCATAATGACACCACCTCCATGCTTTACAGTAGGTATGAGGCTCTTCTGTTCAAAGACAGTGTTTTGATTTTGTCCACCATTCTCAAATCAAATCAATCAAATCAATAGTATTTATGAAGCCCTTTTAACATCAGCAGTTGTCACAAAAAGCTTTTGCAAGCAACCGAGAGAGGATCCAGGCTCGGAGGGGTGACCAGTCCTCTTCTGAACATTTTAAGAATACAAATTGTACTAATTAACAAATACATATGGGCTGTGTCCACATTTATTTAAACAGAGCGAGAGACAAAAACAATTTTGAGAGCCCATTCCTCAGATTTACAAGGATTTACAACAGATCAGAAGAACCGACCCTACTCCTCCGGCACAATAATATAGCAGTGAAACTGTGGCCCTATCCGGGGGAGGCCCCAGACAGGGCCCAACAGGCAGGAAGTCAGTCCACCCACATTGCCAAGCTTCAACCAAAATGACAACTCCACCTTTGACTCATACATTGCTCTGGTGGTGTTGACCTTTACCCAGGTGTTTGCTGGCAAACGTCAGCCGTGTTTTGATATATTATTTTCCTTCCTGACCTCCCATGTAGGACAAGTTTCTTCAGTCTCTTCTACGGCTTTCTGTAGATTGGATGTCACCCTGGAATTCTTAAATATTTCTAAGAGCAGCTTTTGTCAGCTCATGGATTGAATATTGTGAGGCTTGTTAAATTTGGTTATCTTTATTAATGAATGTGGTTTGAATATAGCTCAAATATATCTGTGTCCAATGCACAAACATTTCCAGGGAGGGCACTTAACTTTTCACATGATTGTATAGCATACAGCCACATTGCATACAGCGATACAGAAGTGTTCCTGAAAGGCATTCTACACAGGGATCAGAACACATCCTAGTGACCCATATTAGCCCTGGGTCATTGGTACAGAGACCACAACAGTGGTGGTCCTCCATGATGGCCTGCAACCTCAGTGAGAGCCTGTCCAGAGGACCATGAGAGGGGTGTACAGTTTCAACCGCCTGCCGGGAAGGTGGATCAAACCAACTAGAGAAGAGACCTATAGAGTCTTCCTTTTCCTTTCACTCAAATGTTCTCTTTCTATTTTTTTCTACAGTGGATAATCTCTTCTCAGGTTTAAGGTATTCCTGGTCTGGGCTTTTTGAGGAGAAGGAAACGCGGGCGGGTAAACATCAGGGCTCTCACTGCAGGGATTAGAGCGCCCATATATCACAGTGACAAGCCTCTTTTCATCCGGTGACAGGTCGCCAGGACCCAGTGCTGGCGGGGGCTCCGGTGACACTTCCTATCACCGCGGCAGCTATTGATAGGGGATACGATCAGCGTTTTCACACCGCCAGATCGGCTTACTGCACTAGAGCATCTCCCAACTCTCACCGCCAACGTCAGCCAACGTCTTAAATGGTCTGTGTGTTCAATGTTCACACATGATGGCTGGTGTGCATCTCTGGCCAAGTGGAATTACAGCCTCCCAACAGGTCTGCAGAGGCACTTTGATCATATACCTTTCCACAAAGAGGCTAGTTCATTGTCCATGACCCCATTTGTTCAGCTCAGAAATCTGCACCTTAGGTGAACATGGGAATGGTTCTGCCGCGCTGCATTGCTCTCAATAACGTGAAACCACAGTAATGGCTCATTTCAGAAGATCAACTTTGGTTCCAAAAATACATTTCAGAAGCTAATGAGGTGAAATATTTTCCAATAATCACAAATGGTGTAGAAAAAATATCAATACACCTTAATATCATTTATGCATGGCAAGAGCGTAAATGACTCTTAAAGGTTTATGTGCAAAAGCACTTATGTTGCAGTCTATTCCATCAAATCAACATTGGTCAAAGCCCAGACAGGGCTTTGACTAATGTTGAACACTCAATGCTCCAGTCCAGACCTCAGGGTGTGTCCTTTATTTCCCCAGTATGACACATAACAGAAGCATTTCAATCTTCTCCATTATTGTTCTTCTCTATCCATCCTCCCTGTGGTTGACAACAACCATTCATGTAACACCCAAAGTGAGATTGATTAGGATGGACAAATTTCTTGTTTAAATAAGTTGTGTTCGGGTCAAAACATCTTGTGCGTATGAATTTATGATGTTTGTCCTTAATCTTGAGTTCAATCAGAGAATACAACCTCCTGAAAATAGGGTAACATGATCACTAGATCAATGTCTAATTGCGGACAAAATTTGAAAGTTCAGGGGGGTGGCCATGCGCAGGGAGTAACAAACTATAAAAGAATAAATGGCTAGAGTTGACAGATGTTTTTGTTATCTAATGAAATGTGTTTATGGGAAAAGATCCTCCCCTCCTCTGTGGTAAGTTGCCCACTGGCTCTTTCCAGAGGAGAATTATAGGGTTTCACCAGTGTCCTTCATTCTTTGTTTACTTCTGGACATGAATTCACTTTTTGAATTCAATTTTTCTTGTACATTTTCCTTATACGTCATTATCTACAGTTGAATAAAACTCCTCATTTCAATAAGTCAGGATTTTAAATTTCAAGAAAGTTTATACACAGAAATATTACCATTAAGTATACTTATTTCTATATTAGGGGGAAGTGGGCAAGACAGTGTTAAAATTCCAGTTAGAAACAAATGATTATATCAACTTACTTCTAAATAATTTAGATTGAATTACTTAAAATATGTTTATGAAAACATAAAAATATTTATAGTTTCTGAATTTTTTGGAGGAAAGAATTGGGCAGGGGGAAGTCTTACCACACGGGGTATCTTACCCGACGTTATTCTAACCTGTAAAACATTCAGTTTTATATGATTAGGTTTTCAAATGCCACTACGCAGAGAAAATATGTACAAGCAGAAAAGGGAGCGAGGATAAACGCCTAAGGTCTCTGTATTTAATATCAAGGACAGAATGCCCTTCTAATGGAACATGCTGTTAAAACATGATCTCCCAGCAAATTATCAGTTAAACCCAGCGCTTAAATTTGACTGAAAAGGCTTGTTCTATATGAGGGTGAGATCCGCAATACTGCTAAATTATTATTCTGATGAGGAACCGGAACATTTCAGTCAAAACGTACACCAGCAATGTCCCGCTAAATTGACCAACACTAAATGGTGCGATATTGAACATTTCCTCCAGTATCACCAGCAACGATCACGTAATTGTATTTCCAACTTCCTCTTACTGCAATATGGGCTTTAAATCATGAGTACGATAAGGATCCTTTCCAGTCAGTGAATATTCTCCAAAATAACAAATGTTCTCAGTGGTTACTATTCCCCCTGGCCAGCCCAACAGACCAACAGTCCAACAGACCAAGAGTCCAACAGACCAAGAGCCCAACAGACAAAGAGTCCAAAAGACCAAGAGTCCAACAGACCAAGAGTCCAACAATCCAACAGACCAAGAGTCCAACAGTCCAACAGACCAAGAGTCCAACAGGCCTCATCAGAAAGCAGGAAGGGATACAGTATCATGTCCAGCAGGGTGGTTGTCCGAAGTGGAAATGTTGCAGCGGTCCCAGAGACTGGCCAAATGTCTTGGAATAAAAGGAAATGAAACATGACAAAAGCTACACTTACAGATGTCAAAACGTTGAGTTGAGCACAAAAAATAAGGAGGACTGTTTCCAATATGATATTTGAGATTGTATTTACCAGAGCAGGTTTACTGATCCTTATCCAGTGACAGCGTTCTTACAACAATAATCCCTGTACATGACTGGATCAAGAATTCCATCTTTAAATACCATGGAAATTCGAGCATAGCCAAAACAAAGCAAGATTGCTGTATAACATTTCGGAGAGAAAATACACACAACAAAACAATCACAGACTTTCCTTACGATCGGTGCGGATGAGTGTCAGCGAGTGCTTGGCTAACATTCATAGGCCGCAACAGGTCATTTGTATTTCATACAATGGAAAATGAATGTTTGAGCTTTCATGTGCAGCCTATTAACTGCATAACTGAACTCCAAACGTTGACCGGCCATTTGGGTGATTTCAGCCTGATATAACACAGAAGCGTGGATGTTACGTTGTGGATTTGCATTAACACAGATGTATGTTGTGCATGTGGCCTGGGAGGACTGACAAAGGGAGTACTGGCAACCATTTTGACGAATACGAATAAACCCATCTGTACAGAATTATCCACATTATAACCGGATACCGAGCACAATGATTTATTCAAAGCATTAGTCGGCGGTTCCACTATCTGATAAGGATTAACATTTGATCATGCTGAACATACGACCTGATAATATATTCTCCCTGAACACTCCCTTCTCTTTTCATTTCATAACACTTTAACAGGAATGACTAATTCACATCATCACTCAGCAACAGTCCGCTTCAATCCCTGGAAAGGCTGGGAATCGCGGTCCGCATCCCAAAATCCGATAGCACAATCATCCTCAAAATGCGAACCAGGTGCACAACCGCGATAAATCCAAAGCATTGCCTTGCACTTAGATGGCATCGTTCACGTCAAAGACTGACAGACGCATGTTACAGACGCGCAAATGAATGGGTATCTATCTTCACTCCATTACTCAGGTAGAATTCCTCCTAGGCAAAGCAGTCGAGGGCAACAAGATGAGTTCAACCCTCTCTTCCCTGAACAATGACGCACTGCTGTCGCTGCCAGGAAACTGAAGCATTTTCTAAATAAAATGGAGTCATTGTTCCAAATATTTCAGTCAATCACAAACATGACGCTCTCTGCATATCAGTTGTTGCACAAACAAGACAGATACCGATGCAATTGCACCTTGGGAATGTTGTTCTTTGAGCACATCTGGCCCAATATTGTTTCCAGTTATTGGGACCTAATGTAATGGGTGGGAGCAGCACAGCCAGACCAACAGTAATCTAACTGCCTCAGTCAGACACATCCCACCATATCTAATCTCGCATCACCAGCATTCGCATTCGAACAATCATGTAATTGCTGACAGCGACATATTTTAAGTCAACCACATCAACCCTCAGAACCCCAGTGAACTTTTGACAGGCGAACAAGGAACCTCAAACACCAGGCAGAGCCTCCCCATGAGATCTGGTTGGCGGTAATGTGAAACGAACGCAGGATTTTTACACTTGGAGTACATCCTTATGCTCTTTGTGTTGTTTATACAAACAAAAAAACACATTTGTGTCTGGATGAAAAGGTTAAAAGGTTATACTCCCCACCCACCCCCACCAATAAAACCATCAACATAACCACAAGCAAGTACGCAGACAAAAACAACATATATTAAGAGACACAGACAACACTGTGAGCCTCACGTCCACATGCATGAGGCAAACGAATCATGGAGTACAAAGACACGGGGGAGGCGGGGCTGCTCTGACCCGTATTTAAGACCAGGCATATAAAAAAAACTAAGTGTATACCTTTGAGTGATGAAGCTGGATGCCATAGACTAAAACATTTCTTAGCTTGGCTCCTGAAGCGAGATCCATCATGGCCGCCCTCTCTTCTCTCATCCCATCGTTGACGGATGAGTTGTCGTCCGATGGTTTCAAATGCACCTATCAAAACAAGCCCCGCCACACCCAGTCAGGCAAGCACCTCCTTCCAATAATGACATGACAGTTTAACCTCTTACCAGTGTTTCCACACTGAACCCACTGTGGAAAAACCAGTAAGGAAAGATATGTAAGCTGTTTGGGGAGGACGGTGGAGGAGCATGTTGTGGCACTGGGGCTAAACATGTCAGGTGAGACTCTGGAAGACATCTGGTTCATGTGTCAATCTGCATGACACTATTAGTTATATGAGCATCATTGATTAGTTACTGATTCACTTTGCTTCACAAGGTGGCAGAAGACCTGCACAAGTGTTGGCTTGAGTCTAGACTACATAATTAGCAGGCACAAATGTAATTGACTGGCACTCATTCTCTCTGAAAGTCGATGATCTCTTCCCTGATTGCTACCATGAGATCATTGTTTAACGCACCCTACTAACAACATGTGTTATCTGACGCCACCCAGAGATCTGCTGCTGTTGATTCTAGCATCCTTGCTTAAGACTATGAAATCCTGAGATCGCTTTTGGAGCTTTTTTGAGCTTACTCTTGTTTGGAATTCAGCCTACACACCTGGCTAGCTCTTTTTGGAATTCAGCCTTCCCATGATGTTGGTCTTAAATGTGAGACATCCTAAATCTGCCATGAGTTCAACTAAGCCCAGGAGTAAATATATTTGTAATAATGTTTTGTGGATGTTTGACTTATCTACCTGTGAGGGAGAAAAAAGCTATATTTCGTCACAGAAAGCGCTGCGGGTAAAAACAAACACAGATGCTTTCACTCTTGTCTGATGAATAACACCCTAAATGCAGTCTACAGCCCAGCTCCACACCATAGAGAATAATCGTTGCTCCTGTGTGTATGCACTTCTAATCTAACTGCAGCACCAGTCAAAAGTTTAAACAGTTACCCATTCAAGTGTCTCCACACATATGCTATATATTATTGTGACTAAAATCTAACCAAGTTGTGGTTAATCAGAAGAAAATTACTAATGGTAAATGTTGGTGTCCCCATTTAAAAGTAAATGTGTGTGTAGCCTACATGTACGCACACACACTGGTCCATTGAAGACCAAGCAGGGCCTTACATCACAAATCAAGATGGGTGGTTGAATCGAGATATCCTATTACACCTACATTGATTCAAAGTGAGTTGATTGGAGGACAGTGAGATTCGCTTGGAGACTAACCCCAATGCAACTTCCCAGAGCCCATTCACCCCTGCTTTGTTTTGACAGTTGCTGCTGCCGAGTAAAAAGGTAAAATCACAAAAAGTAAACAATTCCTTTATAACATAAATGTTTCTTTTTGGTTCCAATTCGATCAATTTTCGGGGTTCAGTGGGTTCTTTTACTCAAGCTCTTGTATTTCATTGTTGCTCTGGGGTTGATATTGACATTTTAACTGAGCCAAACAGTAACTGAACTAGTGTGGCGCTCTCATAGAGGGTATAGTGTTTCTAAACAGCACCATCGTGTTGTCAGAGGGACCAGAGGTAGACTGCAAGTTGACTTTCTACAAGCAGACGAAATTTGGCTATCCATGTAGTAGATGTACCTAGGGAAACTGCACCTGACCTGGACCAGAATTCTACTTTAGAAAAAAACGCAGGTTTATTTGCAGTGTTGGAAAGATGTAGCTAGGTCAGCTAAACACACACAACACACATGCACACTGTTCTCTCAAGACAATTAAGCGTATACAGAGTCAGCCTGAATGTGAGTGATGGCCACTGGGATACCCTAACATCACAGCATTCCACGGTCTTTGCTATAGTCAGGGGCGAAGACCCAAAGCACGGAGAGATTAAAACAGCTTCATTTCTAGAGCCACAAAGGTGTTGCTGAGGTAATGTGTACTGTTCTTTCACGTGACTCTCTATTCACACACTTGACTCACCCAGATGACAACCATTTGACTCGACCAGATAATGACCAATCGACTCACCCAGATAATGACGACTGGATGAAGGAGCGCTCGGTCTGCATCCTCCAACATACTCAATGTTTTTTCAACTTCAGACAGGGAGTGAATGTTCATCTATGGAAACAATAACCCGAAGAAAGTCATGGACCGTTTGCCTCAGGATTCAAATTGAATTAGGTTGTTAACATTCCCATTTTCAATGTCAATAATTCAATATTGCTCATAGTCTCGATGAAGAATGTAAGCTCTTAGCTCTCTTGTTAGAAACCTCAAAATCTACTGTACAGAAATGGGGGAGGACAGTTGGACTTTATTTACTTGATGCTTTGGGGCAATTTTTACATGTTATTCTATTTCATTTAATAATCCTCACATAGCTTTTACCAAAAATGTTCCTCCATATTTTCCCATTGTTCATTAACTACGACGACAACCATATAATCAATGACTAACCCCTAATACCTAGACTGTGCCTGCTGACTGAACTGCCTTCCACCGGACCCCAGTGCTAATCTGCAAATAGGATTTGAACTCATGTCTCGAAACGACGTAGCCAAATTGCAAGGCAGTGAATTCACTGCTGCACTATTCTGAGACAGCCCAGTATAGCATAAATTGTCGATAAACTATCATTTCTTCAAGTTATAAGCACATACATCATTATGGTTGTGCACTCTTTTTCACATGACAACAGATTGAAATGTCTATTAAAAATGCAGAAACAGGGTTGATTTTAAGATGCACCAACTAGCATGTTTTGCCAATATCACTAGGATTGTACGTTTGCTGAAGAACAAAACACCTTTTAACCTAATAAAACATGACAAAAAAGAATGCTTATTATTGGAATAATATATTCTATATTGGCAGATTATTTTCTACGCTATTTTTATATAAGGTAGACATGCATAAAAGAAACTGATAAAATGCACAGGTTTTAAACAATTCCATTCTTTCACAATGCTGACTGCCTTTAATTGGCAACCACGATGGAATAACCATGAACAACCCAAGGGGAACACACAGGAAAGCTAACGTCACAAAGAGGGATGCTGACTGCAGTGCCGGCTCTAGGCTTTCGGAGTCTCTTAGCAAAATTGAATTTGTGGCCCCCTCTCCCCTATCGGCTGGGGGTTGCCTAGCAGTTGGAAGCCTCACACACCCTCGTCACATCCCCTCTGGGACGGATCCTTCCCCTGGCTTGTCACACCTCCCTCTGTCACATCTCCCTCTGTGATGGATCCTTCCCCTAGCCTGTCACATTTCCTTCTGGGACGGATCCTTCCGCTGGCCTGTCACATTTCCTTCTGGGACGGATCCTTCTGTTGGCCTGTCACATCTTCTGGGACGGATCCTTCCCCTGGCCTGTCACATCTCTCTCTGGTACGGATCTTTCACCTGGCCTGTCACAGCTCCCTCTGGGACAGATCTTTCCCCTGGCCTGTCATAGCTCAAGTGGTAAATGTCGCCAGCCTTTTAGTAACCACTGTTTCCCATCCATCTTGAACGCACCACTGACTGTTATTTATCATGCCTCAAACCTGGTTCCTATTTCCTCATTAATATGTGTATAAATGTTTCCTCTGTTTCCCTATGTCTTTGTGCTGCATTACAAAGGTCCCGTTACGTGTGTGATGGTACAATCACTGTAAAGACTTCAGACCAGACGTATAGCTGTAGCTCTGTTTCCGGGAAGTGTCCCGTTAATTCCGCTTTCGTTTCTTCATGCTGTGCTATAGCAGCCCTTTCCATTGGGAGCTGTTCCATTGGAAATAAATCTGTCGTGTTCATCGTAATCCTGCGCCTGACTCCAACTCCTCATAGCCCCCGTGATGTCCCTCGACATTTTAAAGTGGATGACAAGTGTGATGCTCAACAGGCACTGGGCTGTCTCTCCAAACATTTGTACTGGATTATATCCTGTTGCCTAGTTACCTTACCCCATGAATCCTCCTACCTCACACTCTGGCAGATCTTTGTTACTCACTGTATGCATATACTGCACCTGTACTGTATATCTAGTTTTCAGATTTTTTTATAGTGCGTTGTACATATTTAAGTTCCCCCTGCCCTTGTGTTTCTTGTCAGTCATTGTTTTATTTCAATGTCTGTGTTTTAAGTGACAGTTGTGTAAAATCCTGTGTCCTGCAACCTCACTACCTCAAGAATGTTGCATCTGCTTTTATGAAGCATGTGACAAACATCATTTTATGTGCCAAACAGTATTTGTTTTCATTTTGAATATTGTGAATATTTACTGATAAGAATGAAAATTTGTATTTCTTTCTATTTCTGAAATTTGAGAAATGACCAGCAACGTTCAGAATGTCAAAACAAACTCAATACGTCGATTCTGTGTTTTTCTAAACCTAAAATGTTTAGACTTACTGAAACGAGAAAGAAGTTCCACTTGCTGGACAGAGACTTGGCATTGTCTCCTATCAAGTCTGAGATCACATCCACCTCCTTGAAGAAAGAAGAAACAAATAGAAATACTTAAACATGACAATAAACCAAATATTGATAAGCACTGGATACCCCTTACTGTTGTTAATGCATGACTCATAAATCTCTGGCCTCTAGATGTCTAGTCAGTGTCTAAATCCACACACTTCATAGGCCAGGAATATATTAGTAACTGATCAGAAGGTACGGTGGAGGGAAATGTACACTGCATTGCACCAGGACTAGAGATGAAGAAATGTCCTCATTAAAACAAATGAAAAAGACAAGGAACCAATGCTGAGCTTTCTTTGTATCTTTGTGCAGGCAGAATAATACACTCAGAGAGAAAAATGTAGATGAGCCAAATTCAAATTAGGTAGACAAATTTAATCAAAATTCAGCGTGGTCCAAAACAGAAAAAGCTTTCTTGTTCACAGTATTTATAATCGCATTTTAAGCACTTTTCTTAAAAACTGACATAGGCTTTGCACACAAATGGACTGAAGCTGTAAGAGAGCATTCCTGGGCACATTCAGTGTCTCTTCTGTTTTCCCAGTAATTTTTTCTTGGTACTGTCAAACATTTCACACACAACAGGAAATAAACACAGAAACAAAACATCCACTCTGTGTGTTTTGCACTCACTGGGACTTTAACAGTTTAGAATAACAGCGAAAAATTTGAAAATTTGAAATGGTAACAGGGAACATGTGTGGAGGGTTAATTGGTCCAGAAGATTTGTGAGATTACATATTCCCTGACATGATCTAAACCAGGTTGGTTGCGCATGAACTCCTGGAGTGGGATGTTTGTTCAAGACCAGGGAGGGCGCCTAGGAGAGTCAGGGAGACAGGAGCTCAAGGACCAAGTACAGAACACACCAGTGAGTCAGAGACTGATGCTTCCAGAGGAAATGACCCTGAACCTTGAGTTTAAATTCAGATGGTTCAGAATACAGTAAGTGGTTAGGAGTACCCCTTGTTTCCACATATAGTTTCTTAATTTCGACCATGTATATACTAAGTAACATGTCCCAGTTTAAATGGATAGACTATCTGGATTATAAAATGACATAATAGTTTCCTTCCCCTGTAGTCTACGGACAAGGTTGACAGCGATCCATGCTATGGTTTAGTTTCCCTGACACTGTTTATAAATAAAATAATTTGAGTATATGAAGCATCAATCCCTCACCAGTTCTGGTATTGATATTAACATTTATGTCATGCGAAAGTATCTGAAATTGTGTGTGAAGACCAGCAAAGTAAAAATGTAGGTCATGCAGGAAGTTGTAAATATTGGTACCATGACTTGAATGGGGTTTGGTCCAACAATCCATTATAGAACTAATCACACATAATGCTAACATCATCAATAAACAACTTTGTTGAGCTCCACAATCAGCTTTAGATACTTTCAGATGATTTGAAGGTGATGCGTGAAAAATGATGACCATCTCTGTAAACCATCTGTAAAATCAGTGTTACACATTACTTATAAATTGCTATTTCAAATTCTAAAAAACTCAGAGAAGGAGAATGGATGGAGCTTATTGCATAGTGAGCTGAAAGGCTTGTTCAGAGTTATGTTGCTGCCTAGCCCTGACTACTCATTCATCTGATTGGGTTCATGCTGGAATGTCCTGCAGGTCAAGGTTAATCTGTCAGAATAAAGACAGATTAAATGAACGTGTTTGAAGATTTGATATTATCTTGAATTAATATAAAATACTATCTTATATTAAGCCCAAAGTGTTTAAGATAACGACGGGGATAGAGGTTCCTTCCCTTCATCAAATCCTCCCTTCTTATCATGACATTAAAGGGAACAAATATGTGCCTAAACTTTCCTCACATGGACAGTCTATCAAAATGTGCGCCCCTCAGCACAGTAGGGTAACAGCATGATTGGGTTATATGGGGCTACGGTAACAGCTTGGTAAGGTAACAGCCCAGTAGGGTAGTGAAACAACACGGTAACAGACCGGTAGAGAAACAGTGTGGTAGGGTAATAGAACAGTGAAGTAACAATGTGGTAGGGAAACAGCCTGGCAAAGTAACAGTATGGTAGCGCAAAAGACCAGTAAAGTAACTGTTTGGCAGGGCAACAGACCGGTAGAGTAATAGTGTGGTAGGGTAACAGACCAGTAAAGTAACAGTGTGGTAGGGCAACAGAACAGTTAAGTAACAGTGTGGTAGGGTAACAGGGTAACAGTGTGGTAGGGTAACAGACCAGTAAAGTAACAGTGTGGTAGGGTAACAGGGTAACAGTGTGGTAGGGTAACAGACCGGTAGAGAAACAGTGTGGTAGGGTAACAGACCAGTAAAGTAACAGTGTGGTAGGGCAACAGAACAGTTAAGTAACAGTGTGGTAGGGTAACAGACCAGTAAAATAACAGTGTGGTAGGGAAACAGGGTAACAGTGTGGTAGGGAATCAGACCGGTAAAATAACAGTGTGATAGGGTAACAGGCCGGTAAAATAACAGTGTTGTAGGGTAACAGGCCAGTAAAGTTACAGTGTGGTAGGGTAAAAGGCCGAAAACAGAATAGCAGTGTGGTAGGGTAACAGCGTGGTAGGGTAACAGGGTAACAGTGTGGTAGGGGAACAGAGTAACAGCGTGGTAGGGTAACAGCGTGCTAGGGTAACAGCACCGCAGCGTAACAGTGTGGTTGGGTAACAGTACTGTACAGTAATAGCATACTATTACTCTAAACAAGGTTTACACCCTCCCTACTCTGTGAAATAATATACAAACACGTTTCGGTTCCGATAATATCTGCATAGCAGTCAGTCATCTATCCATATCATGTAATTCCCTGTTTTGTCTTAATAAACATTCAATTATTTCGGCTAACCTTCTAACTGAAAAGAAGTTGATAGTTGGCCTTCATTTCAAAATCCACCGGACCTAAACATACAGTAGGTGTCTGTAACTGGTTCAGATTTGTTCCAGTCTGAACGTCTGCGGATGTTGAGGTCAAGGCCAGGGCCAACGAAACACATGTTGGGTTCCTTTTAGTCTCCCTGGGGAACCACGCATAGACTACACAGGACCAAAAATTTAGAACCACAAAACAAGGAACTTTTTCATTTGGAGAGAGAGAGCAACACGACAGAAAGGTCTGACAATCTTCTGTTATTTAACATACGGACCTCGATGCCAGAGGGACCTGTGATCCAATTCACTGATGCCGTTACCGCCACGCCATTCAGGCAAGGTGTTTGATTCCTGCTTCTGGCGTACCGTAAAACCTGTGGTTCTGGTTAATGTGTCTGATGTATCTGGAAAGCTGCTGGTGCGTTTCTCTGAGCAGGTCCAAATAAGGCCTATTGCATTGCAGAACTCACACCATGAAAAGGTACAATGGTACTCAATCCAACTGCAGCACGTAAAATGTCATATCTCAACTATACTTGAATATGCTCACTTTGACAAAACTGTATTTGCTTCTGTTTATTTGCAGTGTTCACCAGTTACAGGGCTGCAGTGTGGGCAGAAGGTGCATGATCCTTGGGACGTAACACACCCTGCAGCTCTACCATGAAAGTGAGAGACTTGGTCATTAAGACAGTCCGTAAGCAAATCACGGAGGCTTAAACGCACAGACACATTTCCAAAATGTGCTGTTGTTTCACGTTCAAGGGATAGTTCAGGATTTGGGCCATTATTACTTCCCCAGAGCCAGAAGCATTTTTATGTATTTTCGTGTCGGCTTGAAGGGAATAATGGTTGGTTTCGTGAGACAAAGGTAAAAAGCATTCCCAAAGTACTTCACTCATTGCCCAAAATGCAGATACATAAAAATGCAATCCACGAGTTCCCTCTGAGAATATAGATAAAGTTAATGTCTGCCAAAATCCAGAGCAATACCTTTAATGACTCATATAGGACTAAACATTCAATAAGAGATGCAGAGGCCTGCAGCTCTAATGTAATAGTAGAATTCTGCCTTTCTGTATTAGCATTCATATACCTTTAGTTCAGAAAACTGAAATTATTCTAACACTAATAAGCATACATATTATCTCTCATCCACAGATATAAAGCTGATTGTTTGAACATCTGGGAATGCATGTCTTTGAGGATGACTTGGCCTGGGCTGTCTGAGGTTAGTACTTGTAAAAACATAAATAAATGCAAAAATGTAAGGCACTAACATGAACCGTGTCTTAGTCACATGTTCACACAAACCCTTTGTATATTTCACTACGGGATCACGCCCACAGTACAGTAATCCTGCTTTCAGAATCTACTAATAATATTCTCCGCCGAATAACATGATCACACCCACTGCCAAATCCGCCATGAGCAGACACTGTGTGCTCACCTCCAATGCCCAGCTCAGATCAGGCCTCTCTTATCCTCTGTATCGGATTCACAAGTGGCAACGATCACAAAGCAAATTCATTCTCCTCTTTCCCTTCCTTTCATCTCCTTCAAGCCCATGGTAAGGACGTATCACAATGTAACTGGTCCCAGTGACTGACACACAACCCAACCCCTGAGTTAATACCAATCACGGCCAAATCTTGAGGTCCATAAAGATTTTGATCTTGTCTGGAACTTGACAGCTAGATCCGCTTCCTGTTTGACACATACCGCCTGATGAAGGACTTGGCGTGGCTTCACAGGAGGGTGTGCTGTAGGTGTGTCCATGCTCTCTGTTAAACAGTGAAACATCCTACACTTCCAGACCCTCTTTCGTCAACTACGGCGGACTTTGGCTAAATCCTTCTCATAAACACAATAGCCTCTTACAGGCCAAATCGCCACATCGAGGCCGGCTGCCTATAAAAAGTGAATGAAAGTGAATGGAGAAGTACAAAGTGATGTATGGGGACAGTATGGGAACCTGTAACCCTTACACACCAACTTCAAATAAATGTCATATTCAGACATCATGGGGACCTGTAACTCTTACACACCAACTTCAAATAAATGTCATATTCAGACATCATGGGGACCTGTAACTCTTACACACCAACTTCAAATAAATGTCATATTCAGACATCATGGGGACCTGTAACTCTTACACACCAACTTCAAATAAATGTCATATTCAGACAGTATGGGGACCTGTAACTCTTACACACCAACTTCAAATAAATGTCATATTCAGACAGTATGGGAACCTGTAACCCTTACACACCAACTTCAAATAAATGTCATATTCAGACAGTATGGGAACCTGTAACCCTTATACCTAAACTTCAAATAAATGTCATATTCAGACATCATGGGGACCTGTAACTCTTACACACCAACTTCAAATAAATGTCATATTCAGACATCATGGGGACTTGTAACTCTTACACACCAACTTCAAATAAATGTCATATTCAGACAGTATGGGAACCTGTAACCTTTACACACCAACTTCAAATAAATGTCATATTCAGACAGTATGGGAACCTGTAACTCTTACACACCAACTTCAAATAAATGTCATATTCAGACAGTATGGGAACCTGTAACCCTTACACACCAACTTCAAATAAATGTCATATTCAGACAGTATGGGGACCTGTAACCCTTACACCAAAACTTCAAATATGTCATATTCAGACAGTATGGGGACCTGTAACTCTCACACACCAACTTCAAATAAAGGTCATATTCAGACAGTATGGGAACCTGTAACCCTTACAAACCAACTTCAAATAAATGTCATATTCAGACAGTATCTGAACCTGTAACTCTTACACACCAACTTCCAATAAACGTTATATTCAGACAGTATGGGAACCTGTAACCCTTACACACCAACTTCAAATAAACGTCATATTCAGACAGTATGTGAACCGGTGACCCTTACACACCAACTTCAAATAAATGGGAGTTGTGTCATATTCAGTACGGGGAAAACTGAGAGCCTTCAAAAGCACATGGGCGAAAGCGGCTGGGGCTGAACATCGCTGAACACTCAATTAATCAGACAATTCCTGTAGCCTGGCCAATATGCTGCCATCTGCTTTCCTTCAGGCGGAGGGAGGTGGAGGCCGAGGACGGGGGAGGCGGAGTGAAGGGAGGAGGGTGTCGAAGCATTCAGACAAGCTCCATTAGAGGTCTGGCCGCAGATGGCAAGTTTAACCAGGGCCCACCCAAGTGGAACTCGCAGGGTCCGGGGCAGGGGGGTTGGGGGGGGGGGCGATTCGTGTAACGGTCAAATACGGAAACGCACAAACATTGTCATTGTCACTGTAATCAAACAACAGCGTCATACCGTGCCCAAGACACCCATGTTCTTCTGCAGCACTCTGGCCAGCTCCGCGGCCCGTTTGGACCCGCCAGTGACAACGCAGGCCGACTCGGATAGAGTCCCTGTAAGAGAAAGAGACGCCACTTCAGCCGCAAATCTCCCCTACTTGCAAACGTAATCATCTTTAAACACTGTGAGCATTCCTCTACATCGTCAGCTCTCAGGATGAAACCTGATACAGATGGGAGAGGGATGTGCACGAGACGCACACACATGATCGTTCCTGACTAGAGTGGGACTGTTCTGCTCAGGGTCTTCAGACTGCTGTAGAGGTTGATTTGGGAGCTTCCTGGTTCCGTGTGGGCAGGGGTGAGTGTTGGTTCGGGTTGGACCTTCACAGTGTTAAGGCCCTCCCAGACATTTCTCCCCAGGAGAATGGCGAAGATCTTCATGCCGTTCAGCTCCCTCTTCAAAGTTAGTTTTTCTCCATCTGGGTCTATTTAGTGCCTGGTCTTCACAGTTGTTGTTGTGATATTTCGTTTGTTCAGGTTGATTTAGTCGTGTTTGCAGCGTTGCTTTTGCCTGCCATGGGCATATTGGCAGTTTCTCTCTGTGAGTCGCTCCATTAGACTCGCTTTTGCATTACGGTAGTGGGGATGTGGTTTGTTGTTGTTGATTACTGTTTTGGTTTATTTGTATCCTCGTTTGCTGATGCCATGGCAATAGCAGGTCTTCCTGGGACCAGACACACAGCAAAAAATTGATTACAGGTAAAACGTTCTTTACAATTTCCATACATTTATCAAAAACAATTTTACATGGACATTACAGACACAAGACAGTGGCAACATCTGCCTTCACCCACACACACTCAAACATCAAGTGAGGAACCCAAGACAGCACAGGCTTAATGGCAACACTAAATGATAACGCTTCATGTTTTATTTTCTGAACATCCAACCAGCTTCAATTCTGAGGTTATTTGGTTCTGTTAAATTACTGAATCAGATGGACTTTCTCATGAATATCCCAGACACAAGATATTCAGATATAACCTAAATGTAGGCAACTAAATGAGCACCTTTGTTAATGATAATCTTCCATTTAAAATAGTCCTAATAACAGTGTAGAGAATAGGATATACATATTTTGATTAGTGTTATTTTAAGACCCCATTTGTTTCTGCTGAAGTGGCAAAGTAGGTTCTCCACTTCTAAATCAGGGGCACTACAAAGCTTCCCTCTTTCCATGATTGTTTTGTTACACTGATAGTTCATGTCCTTCACACGACAGCCCACACCTGGCAGACAAAGTTTGTGAATGTCCTACTCTTTTTAACAGCTCTGTGTACACTCCACCGCTTCCCCACACTTCCCACAATAACAGGGTCTGAATCATTTCATTTGGGTCAAAAACACAGAACGTTCTATTACAACATTCATTTAGAACTTCTTCTTTACAACATTGTGAGGATAACCTGACTATGACTCCTGACCGTCCCATGTAAGTCCTACGAGTTTAGCCTCCTCAACCAGCTCAATCATATCATCCTTGACCTACAACTACAGTTCAGGTTACATTTCAGAGAATGTTTTAACCTTAGTTTCTAGCACGGGTTGGTGGTTTATCACCTACTCTGATTGTGACTGTTTCTATGAAGTCTCAGTGTGCTCAGTACCCTTGTGTGTTGACATATCATCATTCACCTCATCATTTGAAACTGCCTGTAAAAATACAGCTGATTAACAGCCCAAGGCTGCTACCCTGCAGGACACCACACAGTACTGTGTATCTCTGACATTCAAACAGCTTTCACTGAAGAATATTCTCTTCGTTTTATTGGATAAACAACTCTCCTAAAATGTAATGGCAGGTGATGTAAAACCCTATGTTTTTCTTTCATTCTAATAGCTGTTTTTGATCACTAACATCAAAGGATGCACTGAAACCTAGCAGTAAATCTCCAACTATTATCTCACTATCCATTTCTTTGAGCACGTCATCAGTCATCTGATTAAGTGTAGTATACGTTAAGTGCCCCATAATATGTGCATTAGTCAGAGCAGTCATTAGACTTCTGAAATTCAATTATTTTGCATATTTATTTCAATCAATTACCCAATGAGCAATGGAGACAATTTTTTTTTTTTATCATTTGTTCCTCTAAATATATTTTACCGTCCACTAATGCATTAGTCAAATGTTTTAATTTTGGATAATATTGTCCATGCATCTAATACTCAGTCACTTTAGTGATGTCATTCCAGTCTTTAAGATGTCTGCTTTAGGTGGTTTATGTTACAGCTATGATTATTATTCTAGGGAGGACAACAGCTTTATAATGAGCATGGTTTGGACTGTTAGGTCAGGCTCTTCCAGAACTCTTCTACACAGTCTGTACCAGCATTGCTTCGGCAGAGGTGTATTTCCATGTTAATGTCAACTTAGAGGAGAGAGATCCGTCAGTTGGGACATTTTGTTCATTTGCAAGGTTGGTGTAAGCACATACAGTCCTGTACAGAAGTCTTAGGCACCTGAAAGTCGAACTATGGCCATATATTTAGGTAGTAAGTGTTTTATATCATATAGATAAAACATGAATATAATACACATTAGAATATTTTACAAATAAACACTATCCAAATAAAGGACTTACTATCCAAATAAATGAATACACTTGCACACACATAAATATAAACACACACATACAGACACACACACAAAAACGAGTGAAGATGTATTTTTGCATATGATCCAAACACACAAAAACAAAGAATTCATTCACACATAAAGCTCTCCAATTACATTGCACGTTAGGTCTTAATCCAGTTGGTAATTGTTGGCTCAGGTGCATGGAGAGGTGAAGTGTGGGTTTATGTGTTTCTCTGATTGTGGACAGCACAATGGGTTTCCCCTGCCCTGGCTTGTATGCGTAGAATTCACCTCACACACTGTAAACACCCTCCCTTCAGTAATAAAGGACTCCCTGTTCTAGTTTTCTTCTACCACCCTCCATTCTCTACCCTCAACTGAAATTGTTTCACACAAACCTTTTACTAGTCTGGTATGGAAAACATTGATCATTTGCATTAGGTGACTACAATAAGTTCTTATACATTATACAGAGGTTCTGGGTATGCAGTCACATACCTTTGACAATGGACTCTGCTGCAGCCAAATCTCGTTTGTACGTCACCTAAATACCACAAAAACATAGCTTGAAAAACTTGCTAGAATAAAATCGATCTTAAAAAGTATTGTGAAGATCTATTCATTTATAAACAGCCTAACCCCATTAGTGTCTTTGTCAACACTATTCAAAGCTTCACAAAACACTACCAATAAATTGAACATTAAAAATAGTATTAAATATAACACACAATGAATCAACTCTGTAACCCTCTGTAACAAACTGATCAAACACAATCATTTAATGCTAAGACAATTGCTCAATGCTAAAGCACGTTGCAGTGTCCCAGGCTGGCTCACCTTCCACAGGGTTGGCGGGCCTTCGATGAGCTTGGCGTTGGTACCACAGTAACGCAGAACCAGATGGAGGCACTCTGTACCAAACTCAAAGTCCGACTCGCTGCACTGTGAGAATATGTCACAAGAGACATAGAATCGTTGACTGATAATAAACAGAGTTTCTGTTTCATAAACAGTGAGTTGATCTAGTCTTCTAGGGACAAACACAGAATAGGGCACATGAAATGAGTTAGACCAAATGAGTCGATGAGAGTCTTACATTACTGGCCTATCGCAGTGGGAACACATTGGAATCAGATATCAGTCTCTGTAGATTGAACTGCATAAAGAAAAAACGGGATCCAAGTGATGAGCTCACAAGCTGTTAAGATGTATATGGATGACAAGGACTGAATCAAAGGCGAAATCATGTGAAAAACCTTAGATAATATGCAAGCAATATTTCATCGAGTTTATAAACGAAAATGGCCCAGCCCCTGGAACAGAAGGAGAATTTAGGGAAGAGATATGTGGTAACTGAACCTGGAGCATTTTCTCTTAATACGATAGGATACACTGAGAACAGGATACTGTATCCCCTTTGTCTTTTCTGTCCGTTTTCTGCCAGGCTCTACGATAGTCAAACTGCAACTGAGTGGCTCAAGCACACTTTTCAGAATACATCTTATAGTGATAATTTGACAGACACCATACACTTTTCCCACTATGACCGAAAACAGTAGAGGGGAGTTACTCCCTGTTGTGTCGAGAGCTTTTGGTTTTCACACGTACATTTTTACATCACTAAAAATGTCTAGCTTTTTCACTAAACGCTATGTCTGGCCTTGACACTCTACTTCACTTGGAAAATACACGTGCTCTCATTTTCAGAGTCAAAGCCAAAACCAACAGGGCTCCCTGGTAATGTAAGAGGTGTATGTGCCAGGAACCGAAATAACTGCAGACAAATCGGGGCTCCAATTGGACGCATACTAAAACTCTTAGTCAAGGCTTCCTGTGTCCTTCAAAACACCGGTATCTGCATCACCATCTAATAGAGCAAAGGTTCAAACAGCAGAGCACAGAGCTGTCTGGGCTGTTTGAAAAATAAACACAGTGAATTATGCACTGATGGATTTGTGAACTAGACAGACTAGAGAAGCTTACAAAGTAAAACTGATAAGCTTTAAGATAAGAATCCCCACATATATATGTTTTTGGTGAAAGATGGATTAATTTCCTGTCTTCAAAGTGTTATTTCTCGTTCAAAACATCATACATTAAATAATCACTTACCATAAAATGAATACAGTACATGATACTTCAAAGAAAAGTTTTAAAGGTAACTTTCCCAAAGTCAAGGTCTTTTTTCTTTTGTTAACCTGAGTGATAGGTGCACAGTGCCAGAGTATATTAATGTGTCATTTCTTTCTTTTCCAGACATAATCAAGTGGTGAAAATGATAGCACCCACACCACAAACTCTTCAGCTTGAAACCCTGCAGGTTCGCGCACATCTGGTGAACAATGAGCGACTGTAAAGACGTGGTATGATGTATGAGATTCATAAAGTCTTTTGTCATCTAGTGGCATTTCTGGGCATAATTATTCCTGCAGCATAAATCTCTTTCCAACTGTCATTTAATGTGATTTGAGGGACCTTTTAATGTAATTATTTGACATTGAGAGGGAAAACTAAAAACCTGCAGGACTGTTACTGAATTTGGGTTTGAAGACATCCAAGGTTCCTGACCAGAAGTGAAGACCAAAACATTATCCAAACAAGAGAACTAACTACAGTAGAAGACAATGTTTCAACATTTCATCAAGAAACATCCATCCTTGTTAGCATACAGTACCAGCATTTAAGAAAATCATTCAGTAGTTGATTTGTTTACATAAATATCCAATTGTCCAAAGTGTATTTTGAAATTATTTCATCGGATCCAGCAGACTGACTGGGGCATTTAACGGACTTAGTGAACCACGGGTGATTGTAAAAACGAGTGCCTCTACGTACACTCAGATACGCCTTATAGATGACATCATACAGGAAGCCCTGGGGCATCTCACTGGCTTTGTACTTGGTTCTCTCCAGAGAGTGGTCAAGAAAGCCCTCCGATGTGGCAGCAATCACGGTGGAGACCAGGGGGCGGATAGCTCCTGCAGCCTGCCAAATAATAAACAGAGAACATCACTCTTTTTATTCTGTATAGTTATCACAATAATAATGGTTTCCTTATAGCCATATGTAAAACATACAGTAGGGCCTGCAGATGACCCATGATACACGTTTATCCATTCATTTGTCAAATCATTCTGTCACCATTCCAAGCCACATGCCTCACGCACTGCCATCATAGTGCACACCAAATGGCAGTGGAGTGCAACACACAGAAAGCCGGCCCCCCAATCCCACACACATACCCATCCACAACCACAAACCAACCACTGTATCATATCACCATTACTAAACTGTTTCACCAGCCCAACTGTTTTTTTGGCACTAACCGAATTATCTACCAGAGAGGATGTTTAAACTTGTGGTCGGCATGTGGATGCCAGGTTTCAGTTCCAGCGGGTCATCGGTCTAGCCTGCTACATAACGTGTCATCTTAGTTGTCACGAAACGTTTGGATCGGATTCACACACAACTCTGAATCATTAGGATTTAAAAGACATGCAAGTATAAGACTTGAGTCAACGTTAAGTAATCTAGTCTTCCAGTTGGTGCAGTGATGTAAGGCGCTGTTTTGCACCAAACTGACCACCACAATCTAGATTCAAGTCTTAACTATGGCAGAGAGAAACCATGGTGATTGAAACTGGCCAGCATCAGGCAACTTAAGTGCTAGTTGCAATAAAACCAGGTATAGACATTGCATAGGATTGCATATGATGAACGGAGAAAATGGGGTGATGAAAATGTATAATTGAAATTCTAGAAGTCATCTACATTATGAAATATGACCACAGTAACTCACGAAGTCTGCAAGATAACTATGTGTATGTTGTTTTTGCGAGCCCTATCTAGCAAGCATTTTACATCATTTTAGATCATTTAGTAGACGCTCTTATCCAAAGCAATTTACAGTTTGTGTATTCGTCTGAAGATAGGACAGCCACAGGCAAGATGAGGGACGGTGGGAGTGACAAGGGGTGGGCCACGGAGCCATTTTAGATACTTTGACATATAAAATGTAGGGTTAGGTATTTTAGACACTTTATAAAAAAGTAGGGTGTCAGAAGTTTACTGAAATTGACTAGTACACTGCTGTCAATGCTTAAATGTGAAGCTAGTTCCAAATTTGGAGTGCAGGAACCAAGAATAGTTTCACTGGGCTGTGCTGAAGCTGCCTTAAGTGTCCAAATTGGATGTTTAAAAAATAACATGGTTATTCGCAAAGGTTCCAGACTGCCTCTATAAAGATGCATCCAAGAGTTTTGTAAATATACTAAATTTTTACCCAGCAATTTTAGTCTGGTTGCGTAAAATGTTGTTCAGATAAATCTATATGTGGAATCACTATGGTACCTCGCACACATTGCTCTGAAACCGCCACAGTGAGGCCAACCTAGCGATGATGTTGCCTCATCCAGCCCCCAGAGATTTGTCTATTGGTTTTGATTTTCCCCTCAGTGCTCATGCTATTTCTATTAATAAAAGGCCCTCCAGGGCCCTACACACTTGTATCCATTCCCTATGACTGTCCGTTACAGTCTCTTATCTGATTTAATGTGCTGAATTTCATAGGGTTTGAAAAATGTGGATTTGATCAGAGAAAGTATTTAACATTATCAAAATATATAAAAAATTTAACATTCGTAGGATCCCAATCATTGCAGCAAACCTATCATCATGTAAATGTTATGCGCCTGTGCTTTCAGCGCCACATAGGCATCTGTTTAGCGACACCCAAGTATTTTTCCCAAAGTTGTTTTATCACAAAAACACAAGTTCCAGTATATGTGGTGAGGGTGTGCTGACAGCCTGACACACATCCTTTGCTATTTATCTACAGGTGGGCTAAGCGGTCTATCTAAAGGTGGGCTAAGCAGTCTATCTAAAGGTGGGCTAAGCAGTCTATCTAAAGGTGGGCTAAGCAGTCTATCTAAAGGTGGGCTAAGCAGTCTATCTAAAGTAGTATTGCTGTAAAAATGGCGACAGTACATATTAGGTACATAGAGTTTTCTTATATCTCTCAAATTTAGCAAAGATACTTAAAAACATTATTTTATAGGGAATACATACTATATCCTTTTACAGCAAGAAGTGGCAAATTAAGCTCAAACTTTTTTCAAGGTCTATTGTAGTATTATCTGTAAATAAAATAATAAAAAAATAATTTGGGGTAGCAATTACGTATGTTATTATGCTTCAGATAATCAAAAAAATATGTATTGGTAATGATTAACTTTCTTACTGTTAAAAAAAATGTTAAACAAGGGAAAATAATATTCTTACCAAAGAGCAATTGTCCAATATCAAGTAAAACATACCAGAACAACACTGACATTTCGGGCGGTCATAATGTGAATCTGTGAGCCCAGTAAATCGATTAGTTCTGGGGTTTTTTCATTTATTATGATGTGCTTTATACAGAACCCTATGCATGCTCAATGTACAAACATAGCAAAAACCTTTAAAAATATTCAATCTAAAATGCTAGATGCAACATAATGTCTAAAACAGCAAAAGAAAATGATATTGTCCCTGCTCTGATTGAATTGGACATTCCTGCCCTAATGCAAAAACGTATATCTATCCAGAATGTATTGAATGATTCTAAACCAAATGTGTCTTGAGGCCTACCACACTGACTCGAAGAATTTCAGGATAATAACAAATCCATTCTATTCAACACAGCTTGTGCATGCACTGCCATTACTTTACAATGGGGATTTCTTAATAATAACATTTAATAACAATAGCATACTTTTTTCTGGCCCTGACATAATTGACGATGAAAATCCTGAAAGCAGCAATAACAACTAGCTATCAGTGAGATAGTGTAGGTGAAATGACTTGCAAATGGAATGAAAGCAAACATATGTTATGTGTGTTACACATGTTGATAAAATCAAAATGAATCTCAGGCTCTCCGGTAGAAACTGGCATTCCATCATGATCAGGGATACTGGCAAGTTAATGAAGACCAGACTGCTGGCTCACTGACTCTGTCCCTCACATACACTAAAACGCAATACACACGCGTGCACACACACACACACACACACACACACACTTCAAATGCTAGTTCCATGTCAAAGAGCTCCTGCTCTCACGTCTTTCTGCCTTTGTGACAAGCTTTCAACATAAATCATCTCACAGCTAGTAAAACTGAAATATGGATCACCATCTACTCATATCTATGTCTTCTTTACCCACTCAAATCAGCCAACGTGTTGTTCATTTATCATGGCTCACAGCAGGCCGGCAGGTTTACAGCCGACAGCATGAAACGCTCAAGCTCCAGTGACTGTAAGAGATAGAGAAGTCTTAAGGTGTACAAACCCCTTGCTCTTTTGCAGCCATTGTAATTTTGAAGAGGAAGTCCTCTTCCACAAAGGGCCGCACAGCATCATGAATGATAACAACTTTTGGTTTGACCCGAGCCGTACCATCTTCTTTGTTGCTTAGGGCACAAATCCCATTGAATATTGATCTGTGGCGAGTAGATCCACCATGCACCACCAGGACCTTGGTGTGGTGGAAGCGGTGGATAATGTCCATCATCAGATCAAGGCTCTCCTTGGCAACGACCACAACAATGCTTTGGATCCATGGCACTCTGTGGAAGAAACACTGTGATAAATAAACGCCTTTAACACTGTGAACACAAACACAGCAAGTCGTCAGGGACACTGTTTAATGTCTTGGTATATTTCTATGAACTGTCGTGCAATTATTTGCATACAAAAGTTCAACATAATTCCCAGTCGTCAGAAAAATTTATTGTAGGATCAACTAGCTATTTGTGAAGTTAAAAATAACAGATACCACATATATCTATTGAATTGAATAATTTGAGTATTACTAAGAAACATAAGCAGTGTTTGACAATACTGAAAGGTGTTCTATTAAGTCGCACTGGTGTACTGATATGTTGAAGGGATAAGGCAAAGAACAACAGTACTACGATCGTGACAGAAATATAACATTGTTTCGAGGACTCGGCAATTCAAATGTTACCTCTCGAAGGTTTGAATTGTATAGCTAATTAGAGGTCTGTTCAGAAATGTGCAGAATTGTTTGGGTGTCGATAGCCCCGTTCTTTCTCCACTGCCACCGGCGGGAAGAACCGCAGCTACCGGGAAATCGACACTGCAACATCCCACCATATGCTTTTCCAACCCGGCTCCGCATGTTGAGAAATGCCCTGGTTCAACAGGCCTGTCCATGTCGTACATTTGCTCTTGCATGATTCATGCCAATTGATTAATTTAAAGTAAAAAAACGGATAAACTGAGATCTTACGAACAAAGCACAGCCCCATGTACAGTTCATTCATTCAATTCTTCATGGGCGGAGTCGATATTTCTAACCTGCTACATGGTAGCCGCAACGCAGCGCTCAAACGCTATCGAGGATTCCCCAGCAATGCGTCATTGAGGTGGTTGCTGAGGATGTTCGGATCATTTCAGTATCCGTACCTCATTATTTGCCATTTTTATAAGAAATGTTTTGTTTATATGACTGCTTGTTTCATATTTGCACGCTAAGATTATTTGAAATTGTAAAAATTTGAACAACTACGATAATGATATATACTTGTATGTGATTACATCATCTAACATGGTCATCGCTTAAATTCCAATCTAGTGGTTCACTGGACGTTTGAAGTAGGCTTGTAGGTGGTCTACAAATGCTGCCACCCATAACGTTTAAACAAAATGACAAAGTGTAAGTAACCTACATGAGGACAATGATTTACATCAGTCTAATAAGAAGGCAGGGCCCCAGGACACACCATAATTGCAGGGGAATCAGGCGTTGCGTTGTCAAGAAAGTATGCCTAGTATGCTCGTACTTACCACATTAAGGTGCACTGAACATACAGCAAATGTTATTTATGCAAACTGAAACCTGTTTCATCAGTCTTAGTAAATAAAGTTCCCATAAAGTTAAAATAAAGTGTCTATATAGATTAAATAACAACGAGGTTTGTGCATTAACATTTAATTTCCCAGTGAAAAATTTAGTTGAGATAGGTTGAAGCTAATATGAGATTAAAAAAAAAGTTTGCACGTAACAAATCAGGTCATGCCAAAAACGTTTACATTTGATCTGTATTTCCACTGTACCATCAGAATTCTTAGAACTAACTGCTTAAATGAGAAAGATTTTTGTGAAAAAAGCCAAATACAGTTGACCAAATACAGTTGCCCTATATTAGGCTTAGCCATCTATTTCATATTCATGCAGTTTCCTACATCTAGTGTGGACTCCAGAAAATAGACCGTATAATAAGCACAGTTTTATTTGGAAATTATACATTTTATTTTGTGATGCTTAGGTTTACCTTAATGAGGAATCACCCACATGTGACATCATAAACATCTTAGAAAACATTTATACATATGTTATACTTCATAGAACATGTAATAATGATACTATATATGTACATATATTTACATTGTGTATTCGTGGTGCTTTGTGTTAAATGTCCCTTTTCATGCAGAGCTTATTGTATTACACTGTATTGTCTGTAAAACTGAATGATGGAGTGGAGGTTTACATAGTCAGACACAATCCCTGTCCAGGCAGGTTCATTGGTCATGATGACCACATTCAGGTTTATATCCTCTAAGCCATATTATCAGCTAACGAATAAATGGTGCCCATTGGTTCACAGATGAGGCAGGCCACATCTTCAGGATCTGTGGTCCTTCTTACAACAAGCCAGTCCCAGCAAGAGATAATCCAAATCATAGAGGCCTTCTACATTCCCACATTAAGGCTCTGCTTCATGCCAGTTCTCATTCAGCTTGATCTTTCCTAGTCTCCTCTTGGCCTTGGCTTTGTGTTTCTGGAGAGGCTGGGGCTTGGACAGTGCAGGTTCCTCAAACTTAACGTGGCTCGACTCGTTGTGTTGCCGGGAGTACCTCTTACACTTGCACGAGGTGACTACAGTGATTTTGTACGTTCTGGTGCTTCCGTCCTGGCACTGCAGCTGTATGCGTTGGGTGCGTGTCTTGTCATTGACGCAGCGCCAGTCCTGACTGGACCTCCGGCTCCAAACATTTCTGCCATAACCACCGCCAATCCAGTTGGGCAGCATCTGAGCAGGGAGGCACTCGCCGGCACACACCAGCTCCTTGATGGGGTTGATGCTGGTGCATTGGCCATCAGAGATGTACTTGGTGGACCTGAGCTCTCGGCAGCCAACTTGGCTTTTCTGATCTAGAAGAGGAAGGAGTAGAAAGTGAATGAGAATCAAAATGATTTGAGCATCTATTTAGGATGAAATCTCCCTTTTGACCCTAACTACATCTTTACACTTTCAGTTCTACTGCATGCAAGATATTTTCTTTATCAGAAAACATTTCAAGCAGAAAATAACCTTCATTTAACTGCTCAATGTGGAGGTTGTTGGTTCAAACAGTTGCAAATCAGAGGGAAAATGGTGCATTTTTCTTGGATGAGAGGAAAGAATTTTGTGTTCTTAGCTATGTCAATGGAGCTAGCTTTCTAGTAAGTTAATCAGCCGGTAACTAGTAAGACAATTGTTCAGCTCCAGGCTACAGCCCCTGACTCCCACTGTAATCCAAGCCAGACCCCATTCAAACTCTGCCATACACCTCAGTGACAATGTGCTCCCTTTCTATGACAGAGTTTGATGAATGAAGAGAGGAGCAACTCCTTTTCACTCCTTCATGCTTGGGGTCCTGAGAGAGCTCAAGTCAAACAGCGCCACAAACACAGACTTCCTGTGCATTGGAGCACACCTCCATTCACGAGTGCTGACACACGATCACTCCCCAAACAGTAGCCTGGCAACTTTGGATGACTCTCATCTTTGCCGCCCTGCTTGGACCCATGCCATGTGTGTGTGTCTGTTTGCAGGTATTACTGTGCTAGGTGTTCCTTAAACTCATTTAGTGGGGCATCTGATGCGGTTTCCAGTGTGATACTCTCTGGTGTTTAAACTGTTTCTTATATGATACTCCGTCTGATGTAATACTGTCTCAGGTATGACATTGTCTCTGGTGTGATTCTCACTAGTACTCTTGGGTTATACTGTCAATGAGAATAACTACTAAGTTTCTAAACAAAGCTACAAATGCATAGTTGTATTGTATGTTCATAGAATATATATTAATTATGTAAAAGCTATTGTAGGTTTTAATAATAACCTAATAAAGAACTGTCTCCCCTTTATAGTGTGTGCCATCTAGTCATAAGAACACTACAAAATAACAAATGAAGAAAATTTTTCGGTATTGAAGTGTATAATATTCTGGAATAAATCTGACTAGCCTATGATGCCTTTATATGAAATAACACATTTTTCAAAGTAGCTTCGTTAAAAAACTTAAAGCAAATTTACACGTTTTGCAAGGCTATTGAAAAATACTCACCAACTCTATCATTCCGAGCAGTATTTCCCGCGCCTCTCCCACCGTTTCTAGCTCGATTTAAAGAGACGTTGTTAGGAGTATCCTGCACCGGGTTACCCACGTGCGAGTATAGGATCTCCGTAGCATCATTTTTGAACGCTTGGCAGCTCCTCACAAGAATGCAAAACAATAATACCAGGTGGCACGACTCGCATGACTTCAACTGCATGTTTGCTTCTGGGGATGTAGAAGATCCCTTTTCTGTACAATTGATGCTTTGCCTATGGTGTGTGCGGCAGCGATTCTACGTTACCTTTCTCGGCTTCTATTATATAGGCCTGCCCGTGTTCTGTTTTGGCAACCGCTCAGGTGCACTTCGTTTAGTCCCTTGACTGAAGGGGTGGGCGCAGTGGGCGGGACTCGATTGCCACGCCCATTTGTCTGTGCACGCTAAGTCTCAGTGCCAATGCCTGCAGCATCTGGGGAGTGATTCAGCCTTTCTCTCCAGTTGATTTAATTAGGTGCTATGGGGTTATTGGTGCTTGGTTATCCTTCATGAAGTCTGCCATTTAGTAAGCAAAATGTATTAATTCAAATATCAGAAGAACGTTCCCCCTTGCGTCTCTCTGTAATGTGCTATTTTTCGCTTAAGTACAGGATTCATTTTTCTGCCTAAATTTATCTAAATTGTCCATAGCATTTGTAGTTTTTTTACATGTTCTGAGATGCAATTTCACCTATTCTCTAAGGATGCATAATTTGCTTTTGGTCTCAGTCATTTTCCTCCTCTGTCTTTCAGTCTGCCCTGTCATTTGTATGCCTAATGACCGGAGTGCCTCGACAAACTGGAGTTGTTGTGTCCAGGTATCGCAACAAAAGATATCATTATTTCTGTGGGGGCTTTCACTTCAGCCTTGTCCTACAGATTTGAAAAGAAGTGTCACACATAGACACTAATTGTTGCTCATGCGATGGAAACCTGACACGTGGGTTCTGTGTCATTATCATGACGGTGTTGCTGGGCTGTAGGGGGCTCCTTTCTCCTGTCTAGCGTAGGCTACCACAATGAAAAGATGTCTCGTCTCTGGTGATATGATATCTTCTTGTATACATAAAATAATACGTGAAGGTGAAGACAAAACAATGTTTATACTATTGTTGGTAATGTAACTAAAAAGCCTGTTCTCTGTTTCTTAAATGTGCATACATTTGTGTGCATACAAATGTGGAGACTAGTAAATACCTCTTTCCCAACTCAGGTTTTCTAAGTGAAGGGGTGAAAGTTGAATGCCACAGAAGTTCATAATTATTAATCACTGTCATGTTTCTCCAATCTAAAGGATCAGGAAACAGGAATAGGTCCTCTTTATGTGTTCAGACCATGGACACAGTGACATATAGGAGTAGATTGGGTTGGAGAATCCTGTGAGAAAATACAAAAGACAGGAACACACACGCACACGCACACAGACACACAAAAGCAAAGCCATATACACACACACAAGTGGATATATATGGGTTGTTGCATTGACAAGCAACATGGCAGCGACAGGAAGAACCCCCATGTGGTAATGGGAAGTGAGACCAGAGAGGGACAAAAGGAAGGCATAACATGGGAACAAAGCCAAGAGATAAAGGTTATGGGTCCTTAGAATTCACCCACAAAAGCCCACTGCATATATCAAGAGAGTGGATGTGTCTTTTATTTAATAGTGAGAGCTACAATCTGATTAAAATTATTCACGTTTCTCGTTATGAGGAGAAATATGATCTTCGGTTAGACTTCAATAATAGAAGCACAATGATATTCAAGAAATGCATGCAATGTAGGAAAAACTCCATAGTGCATTGGAATTAAGACAGTTCTAATCAGACTTCCCAAAGCGTGTTATTTCCAGCCTACAATGCACCTGGTAGAGATAGAATGCCATCTAGTGACCAGTTGTTGCCATAGTGGAAGAAATATGTCATTTATCTTATTGTAGATGTGAGCTAACTTCATAGTTTAACAAACAATATACATTTTTCCCTGCTGTCCCAAAACAAACATTGAAAGTATGGTAGCAAATACATTTAGAAACCTATGCAATTTGAGGCTGAGATAGGAAAAGATTTGTTTGTTGTCACTCAAAGTGAAAACATGGGTTTCCTGGCAACCGGTTGACCAAGACTGTGATCTGGTTTGATTTGTCCTTAATACCAGTCAGTTATGGATGTATGTGAGAAGGTATGTCTCTGACTACTACTACAAAACATTTTCAATATTAGCTGGAAAGTTAGTGAAACATTTTGATGTAGCAATGACATGTTGAATTTCATTGTATTTTTATACAGGACATTGCTTATGCTCTCCAGAAGTATGGAATCAGGAGGGACAGTGATGTCTGTCGACTCTACCTTGCTAAAAAGTAGATATGTCATTGACATCTAACAATTAAAATCTGTAACAATATTCACTGTTAGGCTGTTGACATGTTATTAACCTGTGAAAAATATAAAACATAAAAGAAAAGAATATACAGTGCTTACATCTCTGGACAAAATTTAGAGCCACTGCAAATGTCTCAGTTTCTCTGGTTTTACTATTCATAGGTATTTTAGACCTCAAATAATGCAGAGAAAATAAATTACCAGTCACTGGAATGCAATGGCTGCCATACATGTATAGATGCTGATTTAAGAAAAATTAGGAATGGTCTCAAAAAAGTTTATAGAGCTCTTTAGATATATGTATGTGTATATGTCACTATATATTAATATTGCTACATACAAAGTATGCTAATAAACAACATATTATTTTATAAATAGAGGACTCACAAATGTTCCAGATTTGTCAAGATTCTCCATGCTGAGACACTTATGGCTCAATAATAACAAGGTACTGTTCATCACAAATAGAGACGGAGACCATACTTTTAATATTACACTTGACAACATGTTACCTTCACTAAGCAGGTCAGGTCAGATACTTTTGCAGTGTATAATGTTTTATTACATGTTTCAGATTAAGAACCTATCTCACAATACCCTCAACTGCTGCTTGACTGAACTTTACCTCCAAAATAATGAAATAAAATCTATCTCAGGTAAATATTCCAATATTTCTGTACTGAAAGATATGTATTTACTCTGTGCGACTTTATACATGGTTTGGATCCGTATTGTCTTTACATTTCAGCAGGGTATATCTTACAATACATGCTGTTAAGAGCATATTCAGTGCAGATGTGCCAGTCTTATTTTGTATAATCTGATAGCTTGCTGACATTGTCAAGCCAGGTTTAGCACTTCCACGTAGAGGGAATAAACAGTGAGCTGTCTTTAATTGTTTTGTTTTGGTTTGCATTTGCAGGGGCTCTGGGACATCTAACCTGTCTAAAAGTTCTCCTTCTCCATAACAACCAGATGCAGAAACTGGAGGACTGCATGACTGAGCTGAGGAACATGCATTATCTCCACACTGTCAGTAAGTGACTCGGAATTCTACTAATACTATATGGTTGAAAAATTGTTATAGGGTTGTGAGGTGGAAAGTGTGTTTGAAGAAGCCGATTTGAGTGTAGTGAATTTTGCAGGTTTCTTTCTGAATCCCATCTCAACAGAGCCTGAATATCGGCAGTATGTGGTTCATAAACTGCCGTCAGTGCAGGTTTTGGATAGAAGAGGTATGTTAAAGATTACATCTTATTTCTACACCTGGAAAAAAAGAGATTCTCCAGCAAATGACTAAAGTAGATTGCTGTGTAGAGTCCAAGGTTTGTTGTTGAACACACGGTGATGCCATGTTTATAGAAGTTAAGCGGGAGGAGAGGAGCCGTTCCTTCCAGCTGTTCAAACCAGAACGCCATCGTGTTCTCCAGTCTATTGCCTTTGGCAGACGGGCAGAAACTCCCCTCAGAAGACAGACTAGCATCTACGGGGAAGGACAACGTCTCTCTTATGGTAACACAATTAATTCCCTTCTAAATTATCAGCCTTTTTAGCAAATTGAGAGAATGTGCAATCAATTTGTGTATGTGCATCTGAATTGCAGGTTGCTATTGCTCAAGACAGTTCAAGTAAGTTACAAAAAGGACAAAGGGATAGCAATCACTTTGGTGACCTATAACCAAACACTGTTAATGTGTTTCATGTTTGTTTACATCCACATTTCTGGTATGCTTATATCCACTCAGGTTCCCATTCGATGAGACAGCAGATCCCAGTGGGCGGACAGCCAAGAGATCCATCATGCAGTTCTGCACTGTGGACTGGAAGTCCATGCCCACCGCCAAACAGACACCGCTGGGGGAATGTGACCAGAGAGGGCCTAACACCCTCACTGTCACATTAAGATAACAGAACCACAAATCAAAGGACGGATAAATCTTAATTGAATTTCTCTGACTTATGTCTTTTCTCTTTGGTTTCTTGTCCAGATGTATTACCTAGAAGTTCCCAGAGGTGGATCTTCAAATAATTTGCTCACATAGTTTGATTAGGAGACAAGGTAGGAGGATTTGGAATAGGTCTTAAGGAAATACAGTACTCAGTTGCAGTCATGCCCATGTGGTGACATGCTCTGAATCAGCCTGTAGATGGCGCTCTGGCTACTTTAAACCAGTCAACAGTAGTTTACCAATTACTACTATCACATACAAACCCACACACGGTGGAGGGATCCATCTAGTATATCATGTCAAGCCCAGAACTTGCCAAGGAGTGAAATAGCAGAACGAATAGGCTGATATCTAGTCTGTTATACAATCCAAACCATGTCTTTTCAAATCTTAGCCCAGTGACCTAGAGTACTGCTTGTCTGTCCCAGGTCTAAAGCTGTCCCTGATTAGAGGGTTTGTATGAAAATCAGTAATAGTTTGGTAGCCTGAAATTCAGTGATGTGGTGAGAAGGCTGTTTTATTCAGTCATTTGACATGATTGAAACACATCAGTATTAAATCTGTAACATTTACTGAGCAACATGGCTAGTGGGGCATGCCAAGTTCTTTATGGGTACAATGGCCAATTCAAGCCACTTACTGTATGACTGGAAGGTTGTTAATCAATCCACTAACTAGGACACTTAATGAATGCTACCATCTTTTAAGGCATCAAATTCTTCTTAAAAAGGACACAAACCAATGGAATATTAATTAAATGTATCAATACTTTACATCAAACTCCCTGAAGCGCTTTGCATTTTTCTCTAAGAAAAAACATCAACCTAATTACATTATCCTAAGTATACATTTTCACATTTAATATGAACAAACACTGAATAAAAAAAGCGTAGACACTCGCGACCCCAGGCTTTCTTTCTCATGTCCCAGTGTTGCGTTGTTCTGGTGGGAAACAATGTCTGGTCATGGATGAATAATGGATCCTTTCCCATGGGGTCAGACCCCAGGCTGGTGTGAGCCTCTGCATAGGCTGTCCTCGGTTATCTGTCAGACATCAGAGACAGGCTTCCCTCCGACAACAGTCCAGACCTGGAGTCGGGAGACAGCTGGGTGTATATAGACATGTCGTCTGTGCTGGAGGTCCCTCACGGTTCCCCCCTCATTGTTCTGCGGCTGGGGTGCTGGCGTCAAGACATGGGCCGTCTGCTCGCTTGTCAGTGGTAGAGGGTGGATGGTCTTCGTTTGGTCCCAGCGAGAGGTCCTGCACGGAGTCCTGGGCCTTCTCCATCTCACTCTGCTCTGAGAAACACATACGTAGCAGAGTCACCACGCCTGCTTATACGATGCACAGCCGAGACTAGGGCAAAGAGGCCAATTTAGGACCTGAACATCCCCATCACGGTAGCATAAGGGGTTTAATGCCAACACAGAGGAAGCGCCAGCAGGCCAATGGTTCTTAAATACCTTTTCTCCGTTTCTCCATAAGCTTGGCTGACTCCACCTCATTCTTTTCTCTCTGCTCCTGGAGTTTCTTGCAGACTTTCTTATGGGTAAACCAGTGCAGTTTCTGGCAGGTCGGGGCACAGTAGATCACCTATGGCAACATTGCACACGTGGGCGTAATATATGGGACACATTAGTTGGATCCACCCAGGCAGGATGAAACAGACTGACTATTGTTTCTGAAGTTATAGGAATGAATTATGGGCAACGCATCTCCGTTGTGACAACAGGGAGGCCTACCATTTTGCAGAGAGAACACCTCTTCTCCGCGCCCTTCTCTCCACAGGTGGTGCAGAACTCTGCGTCCATGAAGCCCACCTGTCCTGTGATGGCCTGGGTCAAAACCGATAGAGCTGTAGGGTCACTACCCTGAGCAGAACAGACAGGGACAAATGGGGGGGAAAAAATAAGCATAGGCATCCAGAACCAACAACTTGAGATCACATCCTGACTGGAGCTGGGACTGTTTAAAAGTTTTTGTTACTTTTTGACTCTGCTTAATGGAGATTGGCAGTTCTGCAGGCTATTTAGTACAGGACAACAGTGAAGTTTAAGCATACAGGTTTCCACCAAACTCAAAGCAAAGAAAGTCACCAACATGAATAACCTCCATAGAGGTAATCTAGAGGGGTGGTTTTGTGGCCCGGACCTGGACTTGAAATACATTCTAATGAAGTTCCCATGGCAGTGAAAGGGCACAGGGAGGAGCTTCATGCAACTTTCCGATCATTACAGATGGACCTTATTCTAGGGATGTAACAGATGAGTGGCAGCTGTTGGATAACTAAACATTATGTCATGTCCACATGTTAGGGTAGCCTACCGTCACTGTATTTGAAAGCTGCTAAAGTGACAGCCCTAGGCACCAAGACCAGAGGGTACATTTGCTATCAAATCCAACAGTTCAAACTATCAATACAGTGGAAAACGGGATGGAAACATCTTCAGGTTTTTATAACGGCACGATTATAAGAGGAGCTTTAGTCAAACTGACATTCCAAAATTTGTCACTGAAAAATAGAAAACAGATATCAACAGAATGACATGATAAAATACTGTGGGGGAAAAAAAATTGGCGCTAAATAAATCAAACAGATTCCTGACTGATGGACTCACGATCTCCACGGGAGCGATGCTTCGGACCAGCTGCTGCAGCAGGGTGGCGTCGCAGAAGGGGAACTTGCGGATGCACTCTCGGATGAACTTCTCCTGAAACAGCGGGAAGCCGTCGCTCTCCCGGCCCTTCAGCAGGCTGCGCCGGGACAGGCAATAAATGGGTTCAGTGCAACACAGAGCGCAGGGAAAGCACACAGAGTTCATGCGTCATGTGACATCGCTGCAGATAAATGACGCCGGTTTTACTCATCTGCATAGCTAGCGCCCAGTCTTTCTGTAGCGATGTCATCACTCAATCTAGTTACTGATTGACATTCCTCAGCTGACACAAACAGGCCCAAACCGGCCCAAACCAGCCCTCGCCCACCTCTTGATAAGTCCGTCTAGCTTGTCGTCCCGCTCCTTAAGGAAGGAGGCACACTTCTGCAGCACACAGCTGATGTAGTGCATCTTCATGGCGAGCACCTCGTTCATATCCTGCTGCTTTACGCACTTCTCGCAGATCAGCTCCATCACACGTCGACACTTCTCCAGGGCCTCCGGCTCAGCCAGCACCGGGTTCTCCTTCACCAACAGCACCATCTGACCCGGGAGGTGGGGAATAATGAAATAACCTTAATTTAATAAGCATTGCTTAATATCGGTTTCACCGTGCTGTGATGAACTCTGTGGCATTTTACCTTGACAGGGTTGAGGTTGGTGCTCATGATGATCTTGTGGAGGGGCCCAGCCAGTTTGGGGGGAAGCTTGGGCTCCTTCTCAAGCCCCTGGGGTTTAGTATAGTAATCCAGCCTTGCCCTGGAGAAGAAGTTGTTGATCACTGTCACACAGTCATGCTGACCTGGGGAAAGGAAAGAGGCATTGACCTGGATGACAAGTTCAGGTCTCATTGAGACAGAGCTCATTCAATGTCCTCCGGGAATTACAAAGAAACACTTTCGTTTTGCAACAGCAAATAAAAATACAGTAATTTAAGTATTTAAGTCTGTCCCAGACTTCCCACAAACACACAGCCGACGGAGTGCGACAGCCGACGGAGTGCGACAGCCGACGGAGTGCGACAGCCGACGGAGTGCGACAGCCGACGGAGTGCGATCTCCTTACAATACGTACCAACGAACGCAGCCATCTGAGAGGCCGTTCGCCCCACGGAGTTGACCACATCCGTTTCGGCCCCTGCGTCCAACATCATCCAGGTGATGTCGGTTTTCCCTACAATGGTAGGTGAGGAAATTACAAACTATTGAATTCTCCATTCAGCACTCAGATCTACACAGAGAAACCCTTGTCAGCCATACGTGCTGTGAGAGGATGTCCTTACCCGACAGCCCGGCGAACATCAGTGCTGTGTAGCCATGCTCATGTTCATTGCAGTTCACATCTGCCCCATGTTGCAGTAACAGCTTGCACATATCTGCCTTTCCCTTGTATGCAGCGTGCATGAGGGGTGTCATTCCATTCTGGGGAGAAATGCAACTGTCAGTTGTGCATCCTCTGGATACAAAAAATTGTTTAGCCTATGGACAAATTATGCGATATTAAGTCTACACCAACATATTTTCTGTTGTATACCTTTGAAGAATAAACAAAGAAAGACGAGAGAGTGGAAACAGCCAGGCACACCTGATACTGAGAGGCAGACACACAACACTCAAACTGCTGATGAAGGATAGCATTAACACAAGAGCCTTTGCTAAGCCGTTGAGTACCTGGATTGCCTTTTGAAAAGTCGTCATGTGTTGAGAATTGGCCAAATATTACCTTTTACTGAGTTGCTTTCCTTACAATGTCAATTTTGCTGATAATTTGTGCAAAAAGCACAAATCAATATTTTGAAACAGACTGGAAGAAACAAAGAGAATCTTGATTGTCGAAAATGTTTAAACCATTACTGGCTTTACCTCATCCAAACAGTTGACTCTGACATCCTTGCAGCCCAATAATCTTGAGGCCTCTTGAACATTTCCTGCGGAAAAACATTATACATTCATGTTCCCGATATATTGAATTACTGTGTACAAGAGTACATAATTGTTTAGCGGTGAAAATTAGGAAAACAGCTAGCTGAAAATGTGATACTAAACTCGACCTCAGCAACAGTAGCCAACCAACCATACTTAGGCTACAGCAAACAATTATCTAGAAGTGAAACATAATTTTACTCACTGATACTTGGGATTACAAAACACTGATTTAGTAGGCATGTATTATTGGCCATTTTTTTTATAATAGCTAGCAAATGTGCAAGCCAAGCTAACTTAGCTAGTTAGCCATGCAGCTTGTTGAATTTAGTTATCAAGTTAGCTATGGCGTCATTAGCAACGTAATTGAATGAATTAAACCTATGTAGCTATCTAAAATACAAGCTAGTAATGTTAGAAGTAATATACAGCAATATATTGTAGTTAGCTTGTCTAGTAAGATAACTGTCAAGTACTGTACAGTAGCTAGTTAGCTAGATTCCTAGCTAGCATTCGCATACTGTATAGCATTAGCAAGTACGTGTAAAGAGGCTTTAATACCTGCAGCAATAACCTGGAATAACTCCTTCTCGGTGGAAGAAAGATCCCCCTTCTTCGGTGATGACATGTTAGCTACAATTATCTGCTCAAACAGATCAATTTAATAAAACAAATCTAAAGTACTATGATTGACAGTTCATAAACCAAAGCTGGCACGTTCCTCTGCCCAGGGGTTGCTGACGACTGAGAGATCTGTTTCACTAGCTAATTTCTATCCAATTTCATCGTTATGTTTTTGGAATCTGTCGATGACATCAACCAATTAAACCATTGGTTGATGCACGGGACTTCTGAGCAGGGGAACACAACGTGTATTTTCATTCTAAAGCCTCCTGGTTTTGTGGGATGGACTTATTTTTGGACTGTACCACCTTTTGTGATATGGGTTGAGTATTTATGAGAATATTAAATCATTTTCAGTTCGAAATTACCTGAAAATCGAATAATATCGCTCTATATATGTAGAAAGAGATATTATTGCAGCATGCAATATGTCAACACCTCAAGAAATAATATTTTTTTTAATCTTAAATTGTATATTTTGTCCTACTGATGCCTAGAAAGTTCTTTCGTGATATATTAGCATTTTGATCGATGTAGGCAGATTTTATTAAATATTACACTACAAAGAAAAGCAAAAACTGTTAAGAATTCGGTTGGATTCCACTATAGAGTAATTTCCTTACACTGCTAGTGTTCTTTGATGCATTTTACATTAGAGGTTACATGAGTGTGAAACAATGAATGTACATAATAAGCAGTATACGTTCAAAAGTCTATATAAATGTAATTTATTGAAAATAGTTGCAAACGTGTTGTTTATCATTTTGTAAAGAGAATACTTGTGTAATAGTATTAAAATAAATTATATTGTTTATTTTTTATTTAGAATTTTCACAGTTCAAACGTTTTAATTTTCAGCACAGTTACTTTGTTTTGCATTTCATCCACACATTGTTCACACATTAAAAATATACTTATAAAAAGGCAATGAAACAGAGACAAAAACTAATCTCATTAAAAATATCTTAAAAACATGTCATTATAACCCATAAATAATCATCTTTAAAATGAGGTGTACATGTGTTAAACGCCTTATAGATTCAAAACATTTAAAAATGGGTAAAACATTTTAAGACATTTTAAAATGGGTACTAATCTGGTTGCATGGATAACATCTGTATTTCTTCCTTTGCAACAAACAGGGTGGTGAGCTTGACACCACACCATCCCGACTCCCCTGTGCCGGCACCCAGGAGCCCGTCCCCCAAGGCCCAGAAGAGATCACTCCCCAAGGCGCTGTAGCACAATCAGTCTGTTGCCGGCAGGGCTTTCAGGTGAATGGACACATTGGTAATGTGTTGGGCCCCCTCCTCCGATTGGCATGGGACTTCCGCCCTCAGGGTCTCTGCGGTCCTGGGGGGACCCGCTTCGTCCACCCCATCAGCACAGCAGCCTCCCAGAACTGCTGCCAGAGGGCCGGTTGTCAACATGCACCCCGCCAGCTGGTTCTGCAGGTCCACAGTGCACCAAGTTTGGGCTCCAATTGTTTATAATGTTTCCTAGTTGTAGGGAGCCTAATTCATATATTTAATTGGAAAAGTGTTTTGAGTGTAGTCACTGGAGAAGCGGGGTGACGCAGGCCGGGGTGCTTGCGGCCGACCGGCTCTCTGGCACCCCCCTCACCCCACATCACCTCCCAGGGGAATAAAGTTTGTGAAGAGGTATATACGCATGTGAAGCCGATTCTGCCGTAGATTAATATACCAGCTGCCGTATGACTGTTATAACTGCACAGAAATACACAATAGAAAATACAAATAGAAAATGTTTTTATGATCGGGGCCAAGAGCGGGCTCCCGACCCACCATAGGCCTGGGTGTAATCGCACCTACTGCACGGCGGACAGTTACGCCACCGTAGGATAGCCAACTGACTCTGCCAACGCGCAATAGTTTGCCATCATTTGCATATGTGAGGTCATAATTCAAGACGACCAATCAGTTGGGTTTTAAAATATATTTGCATATTGGTGTGGCTTTAGTATTCTATCTGCTTATGTCGCAGGTATTGTTAGAGATTCTATGATAGTACTTGTTACTTTTCCAACGTACGCACATAGCCTAAAATTTAGTCTGATAATTTCTCTGTGTAGGGGGGCAAAAGACGAAACGGCAATGGTCTGCGGAGGATTTGTTTGCACCAAGAATTCCTTATGCGCGCTGAATGTACTGTATGTGGTAAGTACCAAGCATTGTCGTTTCCATATTGGACAGATATTTTTTTTTGCTGATAGGCTATAATCAGGAATAGGGAGCGCAAGAGGGTTACAGAACAAGTAGTTGCTAAAATGTCTCAGTTTGGCCATATTCTATCTGAATTGTGTGTTTTGTTATAAAGTTATTGCAGCCCAGAATATATTCTATATATTTTAAGGAATCCTGTATTTATGTATTCAATGTGTGTATTTCATTCATTGAGTTCAAGCTAAACAGTTTTTAATCAAGTTAAACAGGATAGCCCAAATGTCAGATGGTGTTAACTTTGTCCACAAAGATATCAGCATTAAGTTTATTTTTCAGGTCTTTTCCGTTGCTAATAGATTTGTCATTACTTACTGTGCTTGGTCTTCAGATTGTTAGCCTGCTGTTGATTGGCGTAGGATCTTGGGGGAAATGGTTTGGCCTGGTATCCAGTTTTCGGGTGGTGGCTGGAGTCATTGGCGTGGGCATCTTCCTGTTATTTGTGGCGTTTCTGGGCCTCTGTGGAGCCCTGAAACACCACCAGGTCCTGCTGTTCTTTGTATCCTTCACTTAGGAATAAGAGGAAGTTATCCTAGACAAGGGATAATCGACTCTTACCCTACGAGCGCTGGAGCCTGCTCTTTTTTTCTTCTACCTCATTGTTAATTATACTCATCTGGTGTCTCAGGTCTGAATAAGTCCCTGATTTAGAGGGTTGCAATGAAACAATGGTGTGGAACTGGCTTTGAGAGCCAGAGTTGATTACCAATGCGACACTGATTTGGTCATTTTAGCTTTTCTGTAATGGTCAATACCGGGGGGAAATGAAGTACCATTCAAAAGTTTCATCTCACCTAGAAATGTTGTTTTCAAAAGAAAAATAAATGTTTTGTATATTGAAATAATATCAAATTGATCAGAATCCAGGCTTATTATCAGAAACCACCACTCCTGTGTTCACTCCAATGGCACACTGTGTTTGCTAATCCATGTTAATCATTGTAAAAGGCTAATTGATCATTTTGAAAAGAAAACATAATTGCAAAAGGGTAATCATAGCTGAAAAATGTGCTGTTTAAAGAAACAATTAAACTGGCCTTTACACTAGTTGAGTATCTGGAGCATCAGCAATTTTGGGTTTGATTACAGGCTCAAAATGGCCAGAAACAAAGAACGTTATTCTGAAATTCATCGGGTCAGTTTTTGTTCTGAGAATTAAAGGCACATACTGACTCTAATGAGTAGAAAGAGGAGTGGGAGTCCCTGGTGCACAACTGAGCAAGAGGGCAAATACATTAGTGTGTCTAGTTTGAGAAACAGATGCCTCACTGGTGCCCAACTGGCAGCTTCATTTAATATTACCTGCAAAACTCCAGACTCAACAGTGAACAAGCGACTTCGGGACGCTAGCCTTCTAGGCAGAGTTGCAAAGAAAAAGCCACATCTCAGACGCCAGTGAAATTAAATGAAAACAAAAGATTAAGATGGGCAAATAACCCAAGTCACTGGACAGAGGAGGACTGGGAAAAAATGTGATGGACGAATACGTTCGAGGTGTTCAGAACCCAAAGAAGAACTTTCATCAGACACAAACCAAATGTAATGATGTTTGAAGAGTGCTTGATGCCATTTGTCAAGCATGGTGGAGTCAATGTGTTGGCCTGCGGTTGCTTGGTGGTGGTTAGGTGCATGATTTGTACAGGACAAAAGGGATCTTGAAGAAGGAAGGATATAGTCCATTTTGCAATCGAGTATATTTGTAATTGCTGCAAATGTAGGACACAATACATTTTTCAATTGAAAATCATTATTACAAATGACTATATTTCCTATTCATTTTGCTACATTTTCTATTCAAACACATTTCATGTATGTTTTTATGGATTTTTTTTTTTAAGTGACTCCAAACTTTCGAACGGTAATGTACATCCTAAGTGTGGAGGAAACTTCACACAGTTGCCTTGACCCGTCATCTTGTGATCCCATATTTGCACAAGATAAGTGTGTGTATTCACCAACCAGTTTTCGGCTGTAGTTGAATTCATTCCTGTAAGCAGTGAAACAATTCTAATGTTAAAATGCGAATGGGAATACAAACTACTATGAAGGAATTTGAAAATCTGGACAACTGTATATAATATTTTTTCCAACTGCTCCCTGACTCCTCTGAATGCTGATCTCTGAAAGGCACAGCCTAGTTGTGCCAATGTGTTTTTAAAAGGTTGCCCAGTGTTAGAAGTGAACCATACATTCATATTGTAGTTGTTAATGCTCAGATCCTACACCAGTATGACATTCCTTAGCTGGCCTCAGTACATGCTTATCCTGTTCCTGGTGTTCATTATCCAGCTCTCTGTTTCAGCCGCATGTCTGGCTATCAATAAAGAGCAGCAGGTGGGTGGTTAGGAATGAATTGGTTTAGTATATTTGTAGAACACCTTATACAAATAGTTAATACACATGGATGGGTGGAAAGGGGCTCAACTCTAATCCCTTTGCCCTATGGTAGGTCAAACTCTTAGAGGCGGGCTTGAACAAATCCCAGGCAACACTGAGGGATGTTGAGAGAACTCTCAACTGCTGTGGTTTCTCCGAAGTGAACATTAATGTAACCTGTGAAGCGGTGAGAAACAAATGCTTCTTTTTTGTAAAAAGTTAACCAATAACATGTTTGTCAGTCTCTTGAGTGATGGACACATTACTTTCCACTATTTCCAAACATTGTAGGATTGCTTCTCCAAACCAGAGTCGTGTGATCCCTGTGGTCCCCTCATCCAAACTCATGCCAGTGAGGTTTTACACTTTGTGGGAGGAATTGGATGCTTCTTCAGCTTCACAGAGGTTGGTGACATGCTGTTGCTACATAGCAGTGAACTTTCAATGGGTGGAATGTGCCACCTTTTACATGTTAATTGGTGAATGTGTGTTGTCAGTTGGTCATTTCACTGGGGGCATTTCAGAAAATGGATTTAGTGAACACTCAGAGTTAGTTGAGTCAGAGTTGAGGAAAACTCGGGGTTTACAGTTTCAAAGAGTCAGTTCAGCGTTACTCTGAGTCAGTTACTACGGCAACATACTCTGTGAAGCTAACCTGATCGCTAGCAGGTTTTATCCAACTAACTCTGGAGTGTGTTATATTCTTTAACTGAAACATGCTCTCTGAACGTGTCAGACAAGGCGTGTCCTTTTCTTGAAGAGCCACTTGAAGCACAAATACTCTGCAGAAATCTCCATCGGGAGTGACCAGACCCTGCTTGGATGTTGTTTATCATTCCTTAATGATTGCTTGAGCATTACCGTACTTCTGCATAAGCAATCCTTTATCTGAACAATATTCTCAGCACTCGTATTGTTCGTATGATACATCGTGGCCTGGTTTCGGTTCGGAACAAATTCTTTGTGTTGCAGTTTTCTGTATGACATCGTTAATGCTGAGCATTATGTCCAAGGCAACTGTCTCTGTTGGGCTGTCATAGATGTGGCTCTTACACTGAAATGTTTTATGTACACTTTTGTAGTGTTCCAAAGTCACAGACCCACGAGACTCATCAAAAAAGAAGGCCACAGAATTGAAGGTATCAGTGTAAGCAGTAATCATTTTATTTAGCATGAAGCTTTGAGACTGAAAGCTCAAAGCAGTCCATATTTTAGGGTGTCCAGGGATTGGCTGCATAGCTGGCACTCATACGCCTATCACAGCTCCTTCAGTAAATGAAGGAGATGATGTGCATATGAAGTCTTTCCACATTAGCGTGCATAAATGAGTGACCCCACATGGTCCAGGCAAACACACTCGACAGTGAAAACTGCCCAAAATCTACTATACTGCCTGTGGAGCCTAAAGTCTGTAAAAACGCTCACCAACTTCTACAGGTGCACCATTGAGAGCATCCTCTCAGGCTGCATTACTGCCTGGTATGGCAGCTTGTCTGATCACAAGTCCCTCCAGAGTGTGGAAGTCTGCAGAGCGCGTCATCAGCGGCCACTTCCCCTCCGTGCAAGGCATCTACCATACACGATGCATTCTGAAAGCACAGAGCATCATCAAAGAATATACAGCCACCAAGGCTATGGTCTATTCATCCGTGTCTGGTAGACACTACCGGTGCATCGGGGCATGTATTTCCAGACTCACAGTTCCTTCCCTCAGGCCATAAGACTCCTCAACCAGCAACAAAGATCTATGATCATACTGATCACACATGAACATTCCAAATGCTCTGATTGCTTTCTATTTAATGTACATTAGAAATATTATTTTCCATGTACCATTCATAGGCACATTACATGCATATTTTATTTAGAATATTCAATAAACTGCCCATAATGTTCATATTTCCCATTCTACTCTCTTACAATTGCTGCAGTAAAGTTTTGTATGTAAATTGTTGATATATTTTTGCTTTATATATTTCTTAAATCTGCCTATGCAGATGTGTGCCATGTCACAAGAATGTCAATGTTCAGAATGACATTGTGTTATTCGATGCATTTGATAGATAAACTCTGAACTTGATATTACACCCCCAGACACACATTATATAAATGTTTAATGAGTGGAACTCTTGAGGTGTGACTTCATTTTTTGTCAATTAATGCTCATGCATTGTCTCGGTCAGCAATTTTCTGACACGCTAGCTCACGTTCTTTTGCTGCTGCTTCTTTTAAAAAAAAAAATATATACAGCTCCGGAAAAAATTTTAGACCACTGCACCTAGTTTTTTCCTCTTGAAAATAGTCGAAAAGGAATGTTATGAGTGAGGAACAGAAGTGTTCAATTTGCAGTGGTCTCTAAATTGTAACCCTTCTGATCCTCACACAAAACCTTTTTCAAAAACGTCTCTTCATTAATTCCGGAGCTGTATTCTCATATTCTGTATGTGCATTCATTTATACATCTAACTCCACTGGAGAGAAATATGGGGTTTGAGACTTTCTCAAACCCCACATTTTTGTTATGGTGAATCACATTATCTGCATTCTACTGATGAGGGCTTTTTATCTTCTCGTACATGTGCTTTACTCAAAGTTAACTCAGAGTTGACTGAATTGTTACCACCCGTTCTGAAACCGTCATCTCTGAGTTTGACAGCACAGAATTAGTCAACCCAGAGTTATGGTTTCAACTCAGTATGTTAACCCATCTTTCTGAAATACCCCCACTGTCTGCATGTTGATGTTGATAGTTTTATCCATACTCCAAACATGACTGTTTTTTTTACATTTTTGGAATCATGATCTAAAGTATATTATATATTTATTAATAACATGTATTATCTGCCATCTTTTCTGTTTTCAGATTCTGGGAGTTTGGCTAACACACCGATACAGAAATCAGAAGAATTCCCATCTAAACTCTGGTGCCTTTCTTTAGCTAGCTGGTTCATAAAGCCTTGCACTGTCATTTTAAATTGTAAAAACGTTTATATTTTACTTATTTGTACTTTGATCTTGTAACCTTATGTGATTGTATGTTTCCAGATATTCGAATGACTGTAATAATGTGGGTATAATTATGATTACAACTTTAGTGTTAACGAGTCATTTGTCAATTTTAAACTGTGATCTTGCCACAACCTATAACTGCTTCAGTAGCATGCACACTAAAGTTGACAGCAATTTCTCTAAGGTTTAATCTGAGCTCATGAATGGAAGTTAGGAGCAAATGCCTGACTCATACGCTGTCAATGCACAACTGGTGCAAACAGCGCCCAGGCTGAGAGCAGCAGCAGAAGACATGTTAATGATTCAATTTCCTGGATTGCCTCATCTGAATTCAAAGTTTTAAAAGTAGATCGTATTGCATGGTTTTCTATGTCACACAGATGCAGACAGATGAATGTATTCAAATCTAGTTCTACTGAAGTTTTGTCTCTTGAGATAAATGCTACAATAACTCAACACACATTGTACAACACCTTTTTATATTGTTTAATGGAAATATGGTCATGTTCTAAATGCCTCACAATCCCAGTCATAAGTTTGCATCTGGATGAGTAAAGAACCTTTCCCTCTCTAAGCCATTTAGACTTCTCAGCGCTCTATTAGTCACACCTACATAGGCTACATTCCCACTTTCTGAACCGGATGGGAACCAGGAAGCAACTCTGTTTGGATTCCCCTCCATTCTTCAGAAGGCTGCCCAACCTATTAACAAAGGCATCCCCCATACAAAAGGAGTTAATACGCCACAACTACAATTGACTCAAAACAAAAACTATCTGTTGTGCTAGTATGCTGCATGTCAGAGTTCGAATGATACTCACTATTTCAATTTGATTTGGGTTTTAAACTCTATAGGTGACCTTTATTCCAAAGAACTACACACATATTTGAATGTGTACTAAAAGTGTATATATAAGCAATAATTCTAATTAAGTTGAAATTTGCCTTTGATTCAACAACTTTACAGGTAGCTGGTTGTCATATATCCATCAAGAAGGTCAAATAAACCAGCTAACTGCCATGCATTGCCTTATGCATCCCGATAATGACGACTGGTTGAATAAATACAATTGGGGCTTTCCCCAACAGTTGTCATTTGAAGATATGGTTGCTTAGGGTTGTCAGGTAGTCAAACATGCTAGCCTTCGGTACACAAGTACAGCAGCTGCATGGTTTAGAATCTGACCCATTGTCCCCGCCCAGAAAAAAACACTACAGTGGACTCTGACTGGGTTGAATGAAGTTTGCTCAATGGGGGACTACACCTAGATTACATGTTGGTTTCTCAGCATGTACAATAGTGCACAGTACATTTTCACACCTTTGGACTTGTCAACATATTTTTCACAAAATACATAAACAATTTATTTTGTTTCTACCATGCTTTATTTCACTGCTAATGATACAGAACCATATTTTTGATACAGAACTTCATATCAAAAATGTAGAATTGGCATTGAAAAATAATTACACCCTACTCACAATATTTTGTACTCCCAGATTTTACCCTACTTCCAAGCTGTAGTTTTCAGATCTCTCCCAGTTTTAAAATGGGATTTAGATCTAGACTCACTGCTGGCTTCTACTGTCCAACATTTTTCCTGAACCATCACTGGGTGCTTACTGAAGTGTTGTGGGTTATTGCCCAGCTGGAAGACCCATTGCTTTCTGATGCTGGGTTTGTGATCACACTCCAAATTGGTGTTCCCCTGATTTAATGATGCCGTTCCCAGGTTTCATAGTGAGGAAGGTGTTCCTTTTGAAGGCCAAATTTCCCTGTGTAAATAGAGATGGTGCTTCAAAAAACCAAACATGTGTCTTCCAAAAGTATTGGGGCATGGTCAGGTGCATTTTGGCAAATTGTTGTCTGGCTGCCTTGCCTCTGCAATGCGGTCCTCCTGGGTTTCATACTATATAACTCTTATTTGGTTGGTCGGTCATGGATGGTGTGAGTTGAAACTGTCATGCCTTGTGTCTGAAGGTCAGCTTGAATCTGTGTGGCAGTTGGAAAGAGGTGGTTTTTCTACCATATTTGTAAATGCTGAATTGTTACAAGGAATTGCATGGGTTGAACATATATATTTTTTAAACAGCCAGGAAAACTAAATCAAACTTTACAAATGACAATAGAATTATGGAATATGATCCATTGAAGCATCTGGAATATAGATATGTATATACTGTTGAAAGACAGCTCACCCTCACATACTGATTACATTCTGTAAGCCTTAGAAGTTAACCATCTTACTTGATGCTCTATTTTAATTTAACATTATCCTTAATAAAAGGAGGATATTAATCCAATATATATTTTCATGGATCATTTTTTGCAGTTAGTCAGCTTCCACTACCTCTGCATCTGCCCCACACTAAGGGAACATTGCCCTTGATGTCTCCACAACAACCATTAAACACACAATGAGTTTGATTTGTATCAAGTTCTTTATTCAGCACACTTTTACATTCATGTACCAAACAGCAATTTATTTTTCATCCCATGAAAGCATACTCTTGAAATAAAAAGCTGTTTTTTTTTCCAGGGAGGCTAACAGAAACACAAATATCTTACCAACATTAAGTATTCCAAGACAGGGAGGACAGAAAACAAACAGGAACAAAAACAATAAATAGGCACTGGAAAAATAAATCATAAGGAGTAATTTAGTAAAAAGGAAATACTAAGGTGTCTATGGTATAAGATTTTGGTAGGGGTAAAACAGCATTCTGTCATACAGAGCGATAAAAAGGGCAGGATGTGTACAGGTTGGGTTTGTGTAAAATTGTATAAGGCAAAGCAGCTGTGGTCTGGTTATGAGTCTGAAGAAAAAGCTCTGTGTGTGTTGGGGAACTGTTGTGTGCTGAAGTCAGGGTCTTCTCTCACTCGCTTCTTTATGTCTTTCTTCATCTGATACAAAGGACAAAGGCACGAACATTACAATAGGATTGTTTTTGCTGCATATTCTATACTGAAAATGGGGGTTTGAAATCAAATGATAACGGAGGGTGAAGTTTAGACAAGCTTCTATTTTAGGGTATTTGTATACATAATGAAACGACCACCCCATCTTGGGAAAAACTATGATATGTCCCACCCAATATATCACTGTAAGCATAACTATGTCATTTCAACAATCTTAATATGATGCAATGAAAGAACCTATGCTGATAATAGACATTTAAAAGTTTCACATTTTAAAGTTTCAAAAGATTGCGACCCCTGCCATCACCTCAAAATTCATTTTCACTACATTGCATTACAGGTCACACACAATGTTGAGCTAGCGGTTAGCTGATTTTTGCTAGCTAGCTACAGTAAAATCAACCAGTGTTTGCAACTGTTTGAATTTAGCCAGTGAGAGAATCATACAGTTCAATGTAGTGTTCCTGACAAGGTTACCGTGTTAGTTTCTACCATCTGAAAGGCACTCAACACACATAGCTATTGTGAGGTTAATCCAGTCAGTTTGTTTTATGTTGGTTAACACAATAGCTGAATTTGCAAAACTACAGTAGTAAGCAAATCGATGGCGCAAACAAAAACATTATTACAGAACTATCTTTGGTGTCCCCCTCAAGAATTGCTCCTGAGAAAATGTTATGTAATTTACCCTTCAAAAGTTGATCAGATTTTCACCCCCTAATACATAGTCTCCCTATTTCAGGGCACCAAAGCTATTGTGACCATTGGCACAACAGGTGTTCCTGGTCAGTTGTGTAAGACGGAGAAAACTGTCAGTGTTAAGCGTAAAGCATTGTTTCACAATTCAAGAGTATCCCAAATAGCACACGTTTGTTATACCCTGGAAAAACCTACACAATCTAATTCAGGGGATAAAGGATTAGTTTAATTAGATGTGTTTGTCCAAGTCTACAATAAAGTACTGTAGGGTACTTGATAGTTCCACCAGGCTACAGCTCCAAATCATCATGCCTCAGAGATCTGGAAACTTTGTATGAAATTTGAGAGTGCAGGCTAAGATTCCTATTGGATGTCCCATTTCAAGAAAAAAACCATTCCACATGTCTGTTACTGGATGAATGCACTGATACTTCATTCTAGTTTGCAACATTTGAGATGAATAAAACATGGAAGACCTTTATCTTGTTTTGGGAAGAGTGTGCTCTGTTCAAAGTAAGAGTTGATGAACCAATACAACCACGCCTAAACACTGAAGAGAAGTCTTCCTACTGGCTACAGTTTTTCATTTTAGTTTACCAAGCATAGCCAACATTCAGTGATGCAATGAAACAGATAGAGGCGAAAATCAATGGTTTCAATAATCTAGGATCAGGTTAGTGTTTGGAACGCTAAATGAATTGCCCCTGACGAAGAACTGCCAAGGTGAATACTATGAATAACAGTACCCTCAGGACCATTGACTTGTTGGTTAAGGGAAAGTGTTGCCAGATCTGTTGTACCACATCTCATTGGAATTACACTGAATGAGATCCACATTGTGGATTGTGAGTTATAGCCTGTCCATCTTTTTATTGACTAAAGTGGTCCAAGAGATATCAGGATAGAGAGAGTTGGAGTCATGTGTGCAGCAAGCTATGTTTATCATTTGTCAGCAACTATTGAATATGCCAAAGCAAAGCATTGGACGTGTGTTGTAAGCCATTGCTGGCTCACACTGGCTTTCCACCTCTTCTAACTATGGTCTAAGTGACCAGGTACATGAGGACTGGAAAACACCGGAGCACAGGGCCGTACCTGCTCTGAGTAGGCCTCCTGAAGCTCGGGGCTGTTTAGCTCCTCCTGCAGGTGTTCTGGGGTAGTAACTGGCTTGACACCTGCCGTCCTCGCTGCCCTGCTCACTGAATCGGAGAGTGAGAGGAGGGCTCCGTCCCCTTGTCCTGTCTGACACAGGTGGCCCAAATGTAGATGTTATGAGGCTAGTCCTATCAGGGCAGAGCTAATACATAACGGATATGGTTCATGCACAGGACAGTCGGTCTACCTTCCTGCGTTTGGCAGGCATCCCATGTAAATAGGCATCAGACATGGGAGGCTGGGCCTTCATCTTCCTCTGGCTGATGAGGTCATGTCTGATGATGGGCACCCACTCCTACCACAAAGAGCAGACAGGAAGTGAGTCATTGAGGCAGACAGGTTAGCGAAGAAGACAGGTTAGCGCGGCCGACAGGGAGTAACACAGTGCTCTTACAGGAGGGACAGAAGCAGCCCATGCCTCAGTTTCTCTACCAGACTCTTCCCTCCCGCTGGCTTCGGCCGCTGCCATGGCGACAGCCAATGGCGCGGCCCCTCCGCTGGCCCCCGGTTCCCCGGGCCTCTCCCTAGTCTCCCCAGACATGGCTTCCTCCGCCGTGGTGGCCGGGGCCGGGGAGGAGCTGTCCTCCATCTGAAGTTGGGAGAAGACAGACGACACATCTAAGAACACTGACGACTAGGCATCGCTGCTGAAGATGAATGACATGCTCACCTCCATGGTCTGGCCACGTTCAGGCTCCTGCACGCTGGAATCCCCCTGGGAAAGACATAACGACATGTCGATCCAGCGGACTGTGGCAGAGGAATCTGACAGCTATCATAACCAATTACCAAACGGCATAACTGCTTATTGTTAGACGAGGTCCGGTAACATGCAGAAGTGAGAGCATCCGTTTCCAGAAAGCCACTGGTGGGTGGTGCACATGACACTGAGCTGTGGGTGGGCTACCTGCTGCGTGGGGATGACGTAGTGCTGAATCTGGTCCTGGGTGACGGGGATGTGCTCTAGGATGACCTGCAGCCTCATGGTCATCATGTTGGTCAGCCAGTTGACCAGGCTGGGATTCATGTCGGCAGACATCCTCCTCTGTGAAGGGGACAGAGGGCACAGCACACACTCAGCCTTTGCACTCTAGTCATGCTGTGTAGGTGATGTCACTCTTACTTGGTACTCGTTTCCCATCAGATAGCTAGCTAGCAAATTAGCCAATTTGTCTGTGTCGCTGGCAAAATCAGCCGGGTCATCTTTCTCTCCGAATTTGCAATTTTCATAATTACAAATGACCATGAGGTCCACATTCAAGTTAAATGTTTTTGAAAAACTGAATAATCTAACGTGTTGAAATAATTAATGTAAAACCTATGGCAATGTGTTCCCAATCAACTGACATGACAACACATAGATGTATTTAAAAAAAAAGTCAAGTCAGAGAGCAATGTCGCTGACATTACGTGCCCCGCCCATGGTCCCTAAATTGTGTGTGTTTGCGTGTACTCACTATGCGGTGGTTGATGACGGAGGTGAGGGCGCTCTGCTCTCCTCTCAGGCAGTACAGGTTGAGGGCGAGACATTCGAACAGACCCTGGTTGCTCATCTGCAGCAGTCGGGGCCCAAACGTGTGATCTGCAACAGTGGAAACAAAGCAGCGCTGGACAACGGCTCCAACATTCACGGGACCAGGCGAACTGCGTCGAACAACATCAATAGACGTCAAAGTGAAGGCGGTTACCTGTACAGCGTAGCATGTGGGTGGCGATGCGCGTTAGCTGCTGTCTGAAGAAGGACAGATTGGTCCGAGTGATGTCAACGCCTTCCAACACGGCCACTGAAGACTGAAGCGCCACAACACGTGGGTGAGAGACGAATTTGCCTCTAACTGATTCAACTGAATCTGAGATCACTGAGTGACTCAAAAACTGCAGACTGAACAGTGGACAGCATTCACTTCAATACTTACAAAGCTCTCAGTAATGTTCTCCTCGAGTTCATTGATGAGACTGTCGGCAGCAGCCTGAGATCAGAGGAGGGAAACTGATTGTAAACCTGGAAGTAACTGACTGAGTAACTCAGCAAGCCACCTGGAAAGTGCTTACGTAGAACAAAAACACTCACGGCAATGTTCTGGTCGGTGGGCTCCCTCCCGTTGAGGTAGTGCTGGGTGAAGAACTGAGCCAGCTGGGGCTGGATGCGACCCAGGGGCTGGTGTTGACCATGAAGCAGCAGGACCAGGTCCACCATGGAGAAGTTCTCACACACCAGGGTGAGCAGATCGCCGAAGAAACCTGAGCGAGAGCGGGAGACAACTGTGTAAAAACAGAGGAGAGAAAGAGACTCCGACTGGGAAACCCAAAAGAGAGCAGAAGGATTCACACCGAGGGAGGGGGACATAACCGACAGAGACGGAACATGAATGCGGTCGGGACAGGAAGGGTTACCCATGGCGTCGCCAGTGCCGGGTGTGAAGATGTTGCTGGTCTGAGAGAGCCTCTGAATGAATTGGGCGATGCTCTCTGTGTAGCTCTGAGTCGAGCCCAGGGACCCCATCATAGTGGACAGGACCCCCTGGACGATCCCCGTGAACAGCTCCGGGTTCAGGGCCTCTCCCTGAACTCCGGCGCCGTCCCCCGTGGGTTGGTTAGGTGTGGCGGGGGACGGGTTGGCTGTAGGTGGAGGGGTGGGGATGCCAGAGGAAGGGGGCTGCTGGGCACCATTAGGGGCTGGTTGAAAGACTGGTATGGCAGCCTGAAAGAACAGAAAATACACCGTATGAAATAAGAAGAAAATAAAATGTTTCCCCTCCCAATTAAGTACTATTCAGTGAATGAGTGGGGCTGTGAATGACATAGTGGAGTCTGTCTATAGATGCTTGGCAATGTGTGTGGGTTGATTTCCTGCCTGTTGGGCCCTGTCCGGGCCTCCTCCGGATAGCGCCACAGTATCACTGGACCCCCGTCTCAGCCCCAAAGTCTTACACTGCTATATTATTGTGCTGGGGGAGTAGGGTAAGTTCTCCTTCTCCACTATCAATCCTTGTAGATCTAAGGAATGCATTTTCAAAATGTTCCCTGTCTCCAGCCCTTTTAAACTTGAGGAACATGAGGTCTTGGCCCACACCTGCATAGTACCAGGCTTGACTCATTGCTGTCCATGTCCAAAGTCCTTCTGGTTGTGTTGCAGATCCAAGACAATACCTGACGATTTCAGCTACCATTCAGATGACCCTCCTCCCCCCAGTTGTCCGTCCTTTTCCATCTGGTCATGCTTCCGACCTGGACTAGGTTTAAATAGACTCTGGACTCAGCCCACATGCATTTATTAATTATTACAATTTGGACTCTTAATATGTTCACCCGGCGCAGCCAGAAGAGGACTGGTCACCCCTCTGAACGCTAGGTTTCTTCCTAAATTTCAGCCTTTTTAGAGAGTTTTTCCTAGCCACTGAAATTCAATAGAATTTATCTGTAATTTAGTTTTGACTAGTTAAAATAATAGTTGCACATATCTGAACATCAATATGGCTATTTTGAATTATTTTGACGTTTATTTATTATGACGTTTCTCATGCGAGGCATCAGATCATATTGGCCCAGCAATGCATTTTGGTGTTAGCCGCAATGGTGGATACAGTTGTGGATAGAATAGTTAAAACATTTCATGAAATAGCTTATCATCATTTTATTTTTTTTAAGAATCGTCTCTTTGAAGAAAGCACAACATCTGTATTTCTTGCTAACAGTGCCTGTCGTGCACGGCCTGCAGCCTTAAAACATCTGTCAAAAACTAGAACTTCGGCCTCACGCAGGCCTGACATGGAAGTTCATTCTTGTCATATGGTTGAAGAGTAGTAGCATGTCTGAATACAAGCAAGCCACTCACTCCCACTCCTGACTCCTACATATGACTATAGATATCCGCAACTTAATGTTGACTAACTAAAACCACAATTCAAGATATCTGTAAGTACATTTTGCCTAGGCAGAATGAAAGTTAAAGATCACTCCAATTTGAGATATCTCCAATCAAAATGTATTCAAAGATATCTCGAACTTGATAATAGATCTCTAGAATTACATAACTAGCACTAATTCCAGTTTCAGATATCTTGAATCTAACTCAGATTAATCAGAATTCCAGTTCAATATATCGACAACTGATTTGACTAGTTAAAACTTTAAGATACCTTGAACTGGAATCGTGATTAGTCAGAATTAAATTATAGATATCAGGAACTGTAATTACAATTCATAATTCAGTTGAAGATAAAACAATAGACATTGCGGATATCTGCAATGAATTTAAAGATATCTGTAATGAGATACCCCATAGACATGAATGGCAATAGTTGTTTAAAACTGACAAGTCAAAACTGAATTACAGATATCTCCAACTGTCGTTTTGACTAGTCAGAATGACGTTATAGATATCTTGAATTGGATACAGTGGGGCAAAAAAGTATTTAGTCAGCCACCAATTGTGCAAGTTCTCCAACTAAAAAGTTGAGAGGCCTGTAATTTTCATCATAGGCACACTTCAACTATGAGTGACAAAATGAGAAAAAGAAATCCAGAAAATCACATTGAAGGATTTTTAATGAATTTTTTGGTAAATTATGGTGGAAAATAAGTATTTGGTCAATAACAAAAGTTCATCTCAATACTTTGTTATATACCCTTTGTTGGCAATGACAGAGGTCTAACGTTTTCTGTAAGTCTTCACAAGGTTTTCACACACAGTTGCTGGTATTTTGACCCATTCCTCCATGCAGATCTCCTCTAGAGCAGTGATGTTTTGGGGCTGTCGCTGGGCAACACGGACTTTCAACTCCCTCCAAAGATTTTCTATGGCGTAGAGATCTAGCGACTGGCTAGGCCACTCCAGGACCTTGAAATGCTTCTTACGAAGCCACTACTTTGTTGCCCGAGCAGTGTGTTTGGGATCATTGTCATGCTGAAAGACCAACCACATTTCATCTTCAATGCCCTTGCTGATGGGAGGTTTTCACTCAAAATCTCACGATACATGGCCCCATTCATTCTTTTCTTTACATGGATCAGTTGTCCTCATCCCTTTGCAGAAAAACAGCCCCAAACCATGATGTTTCCACCCCCATGCTTCACAGTAAGTATGGTGTTCTTTGGATGCAACTCAGCACTCTTTCTCCTCCAAACACAACAAGTTGAGTTTTTACCAAAAAGTTCTATTTTGGTTTCATCTGACCATATGACATTCTCCCAATCCTCTTCTGGATCATCCAAATGCTCCCTAGCAAACCTCAGACGGGCCTGGACATGTACTGGCTTAAGCAGGGGGACACGTCTGGCACTGCAGGATTTGAGTCCCTGGCAGCGTAGTGTGTTACTGATGGTAGCCTTTGTTACTTTGGTCCCAGCTCTCTGCAGGTCATTCACTAGGTGCCCCCGTGTGGTTCTGGGATTTTTGCTCACCGTTCTTATGATCATTTTGACCCCACGGAGTGAGATCTTGCTTGGAGCCCCGGATCAAGAGAGATTATCAGGGGTCTTGAATGGCTTCCATTTTCTTATAATTGCTCCCACAGTTGATTTCTTCACACCAAGCTGCTTACCTATTGCAGATTCAGTCTTCCCAGCCTGGTGCAGGTCTACAATTTTGTTTCTGGTGTCCTTTGACAGCTCTTTGGTCTTGGCCATAGTGGAGTTAGGAGTGTGACTGTTTGAGGTTGTGGACAGGTTTCTTTTATACTGATAACAAGTTCAAACAGGTGCCATTAATACAGGAAACGAGTGGGGGACAGAGGAGCCTCTTGAAAAAGAAGTTACAGGTCTGTGAGAGCCAGAAATCTCGCTTGTTTGTTGGTGACCAAATACTTATTTTACAGAGGAATTTACCAATAAATTCATATAAAATCCTACAATGTGATTATTTGGAAAAGAAATTCTCATTTTGTCTCTCATAGTTGAAGTGTGCCTATGATGAAAATTACAGGCCTCATTTTTTTAAGTGGGAGAACTTGCACAATTGGTGGCTGACTAAATACTTTTTCTGCCCCACTGTAAATGTTAAAACAGCTTGCCATACCTTAGAATCAACAAGCTTTCAATGCACCATATGTTTGGTTCACAAAATGTCCTTTAGCAAACAGGCTAAATATCTTACTGTTGTTTGCCTAGGCTTTCTGCCAACAACTCATCAAAAGAAAAAAACCTTTCCCACTCGTGGTTAAAAATATTTAATGAGAGAAAGTGTAAAACATTTTGAAATCCTATTTCAGTATTATTTATCTAATTACGTCAATTTTAAGCTTTTGTCTTAACACTTTAGTTAACATAATCAATTTATGATTTTTTTTGTTTGCCTAATGGATGACAGTTAATTCACGTTGTCCTGTGTTAGTAGGTTTGAAATCGATCATATGGTGTGCATATTCTTGTACTAACAACACCATTGCTTAGCTGCTGGCTCTTATTTTTAGATCTGAAACAGTTGATGAACCTATGAGCCCAGCACTGGCCAGCAGACATATAAAGTGTAAAACCCACCAAATGCAAATGAGGAGCAAGTGAGCTCAATAGGCTACACAACAGTACGAAAATAATTTCAATTGGCTACACAGCGATACGACATTTAATGGCTTTTAACATTAAATGTTTTAGCGATTATAAAAACGAACTGGGTGTGATGCACCTGTTGTGATGGTCGTTTTGCTTACTGTTGCTGTTTAGGGATGGGATTAGGGTGCAATATAAGCAAAAATAGTGACATTCTAAAACGTCTTTTATTTCCCGAAATATCTCAATATTGTGTTTTGCACAGACTTTCCTTTCAAGCACGGAATTTGTTTTAAGAGGCGGGCAGGATAGGGGTGGCATGATGCACTTTTCACAGAAAAACTCATACGTACACTAACATTGAAAGGTACAGAAGAGTGCGCCGGGGGGACTATTTCAGGGCAGAGTGGTAATTTGCAAGTGAGCGAAAACGCAACACAGCAATGTTCTTGGTATGCTCCCCTTTTCGCATGTTCCCCTTTTACTGCGCCTCACAAGTCTCCATTTTTAATACACCAACAGATTACATGACACGTTATGAAAACTGCCACACCAATTGATCCTCATCTATGCTGGTTTTACTTTAATCGGGTAGGAAAAATCTGAGGATTTTCATTTTTCGTCCTTTCGTCAATTGACATTTTTCAGTTCCTTCATGAAATGAGGTAAAAGTACTAAAATAAAAGAGGAGACCTATTTTGACGCCATTTGAGGAAATGGAATTTAAAGGTTTGTCAGGTCAGAAGGTTTGTATCAATTAACTTGCTATGGGCTTGCGCTAGCGTTCCAGCTCAGCCAGCCAGGGTGAATTTGTATGCGTTCTCTCGTACTGCATACTCTTAGTTCGAATAATCTATTGTAACAGGCACCAGTGGTTCATGCTAGAAAAGCCACAAATGTATTTCCTCACGACAGTATAAACTCCACCTCAGACACTGACCTGCATGAAGTCAGACACTCCCTGGATGAAGGCGGGCCCTCCTGGCAGGGTCACAGTGAATGAGGGGGCCACTCCAGGCCCCATGGCCCCAGGGGCAGCTCCTGCTGTCCCCAGTAGAGAGCCTAAGAGCTGGGCTGTGTCTGAAGGCATTCCCTGGGTCATGGTGGGGGCAGACCCATGCTGGCCAGGGGGGACATTGGTGCCACTGGTAGGGGTGGGAATTGGACCAGAGGTGGAGGATGATGAGAAGGTATGAGAAGTGGTGGTCGCTGTCTGACCAGCTGGGTGAAAGACAGGAACAAACTGGTTAATGATTTAAACTGGCAAACAGAGATCTTTAAACATTGATAACACAACATTGTAAATATAAATTAGAGGAAAAGAACCACACCCAAAACTACTATTTCAAAATAAAGAGGTGTCCCTTTTGTAACTGGTAAACCATTCCAAAAATCCCATAGAACAGTGAGATGTACAGTGAGCCAGCATACCCATCTGTCCAGGCATCAAGAGTTGTCCAACCAGTCCACTGATCATCTGATTGAGAGCAGCAGGAGGGAAGGCCTATGGGCAAGAGATCATGTGTCAACACAGAATTTCTTGCAGGCATTATGGCATCTGAAAGTGATACCAGAAAATACTTAAAAAAACAAGACAAAGCCCTTCAAAGCCTGACACTCATAACTTTTTTGCCCCCAATTCAGTATCCAATTCCCAATAATGGCCTTGCTTTTTGTTAACAACTCCACAGCAGATTTGTGAGAGTAAAACATGGAGACACCCCTGAGCATGAACTTGCCAAGCTATTCTGCTTCTTAAAACACTGTTAGCTTAACCATCAAAAACTAGCCAAGTGTATTCCCAAAGACCCCAGCTGAGCCGGCAGGTGCCAGGAGTCACCAGAGGCCGAGTCGGTGAAGCAACCCTGTCAAACAGCCATCCCAACAACCCAAGAGACATCGCCCTGAGACACCCCTGAGGCATTGTGGGTATGCCTCAAACAGGATATTACCTCCTAGCTGCAGTGAAACATCTGTACAGTGAGGCAGCGACTAACACCACGTCGCTACTCGTGCACCCCACATCTAACAAAAAAGATAGTCATGTGACTGAACTCTACAGGTCATTAACCTTGACCCCACTGAGACGGGACAGTGAGCCCATATGCACACCGAAAAACAGTTCAAGGCCAAGCTAACCTGTCCTGGCTGCTGGCCCATCATTGGGGGCACAGTGGCCCTCAGGTTGATGGTGGCCCCACGGGTGCCAAAGGCCGGCTGAGGGATCCTAGGGGTGAAGGTGGGCCGGGTGAACACCACCCGGGGCTGGGAGGCCCCGGGAGGAGGCGGAGGTGGGGCCGTGGGGGTGGTTGTGGGGGTGCCGGGGCTGGTGGAGGACGAGGTGGCGGTGGAGCCGGGCGGCGTGGGCTGGGGGGCTTGGCCAGCCATCGCGCCACCAGTGGCGGCGGCCACGGCTACGGCTTCGGTGTATTGGGCAATCTGCTGCATGATGGACTGCATGAAGTCAGGGTTCATCTGGACCCCGGAGGGCATCTGGAAACCTGGGGATGAGAGGGCACCATGGGGTCATAGTGATTCAGTACTGAGACAGCCACTGACATGACATGGCACCGGGCCGCCATCACAGGGTTGACGAGACTCACCAGGCTGACCGGCCCCGGCGGCATTCGGCTGTCCAGCTGGCTGAGGTGCACCAGAATCTGTACGCGCACGCACACGCACACGCACACGCGCGCGCACACACACACACACACACACACACACACACACACACACACACACACACGGTAAAACAAATGGACTATAGCCACGGTCTAACAACCCAGACACGGGAATGAAAACAGTCTTCAAAAATATTAATCAGAATTGTTTGTTAGAACAAGCACTTGGAATGGATTCATTCCGCACAAACACTGATTGAAACTGGCGGGAACACTCATTAAAAGAAACATTTCTACAAAAACATTTTGTTAAGCAGAATGAATGTAGCCTGTAGTTCGAATGTTTTTAAATAACAAAATCCCTGTCATGTGCCAATTATCAATATGGAAAAGATGCAATGGTGGAGTTGTCCGCCTAGATGGTATATTTGTGGAGAAGCAGAAGGACACACACTTTGTTAGAGAAATCAATCAGTGGCAGGTAGGGAACAACACACCGTCCGTGTTCATCTGCATCATGACCACCGGCATTGTCTGGTGGCTGATCCTGATGACCCGGTGGCCAGGCTGTCCCTGTCCAGCCTGCTGATTGGACAGGGGAGGCTGTGAGGGGGAGGTCTGTCCCTGACCTTGCTGCTCCGATTGGCCGGCAGCCTGACTGGGCTGAGCCTGTCCCTCGGTGGCTGGCCTGCCATTGGCTGCCATGGTGACCGTTGCTCCCAGATTCATCTGCAGGTGAGTTGGAAAGTTAGAGTTACCAGGGTAACTAGGAAAATAACTAATCATTGATAACAATGATAAAAGTAACCCAACATCATAAATAACAAAAATAAGTAAATTCTGCTCAACAGTTAACTACATGTTAAGGGTTCATAGTGTTCATAAGTTTGCATACCCTGGCAGAAATTGTGGAATTTTGGCATTGATTTTGAAAATATTACTGATCATGCAGTCTTTTATGGATAGTGATTATACGAAGTGTTGTGGCAATTTCTTGTTTGCTTATCTATTACCAAGTAAGTAACTCTTGTCTTTGGTTGTGACACACATCTGTATAATGTCAGAGGATCATTAGGTACTCTATATAAGGGTATCCGTCCTTTGTTCCTTAGGAAATGTAGGAGAGGGGGATCTGGTGTTTGCCTAGGGGGCATCATTGACTGGTATCGGCAGATTATAGGGATACTCATTAATCTGCCCATTAGTATAACCCAACAGGGCATATTTTGTTTGTCCAGATGCTCCAAGTCCTCTTCAAGAGTTGAAAAGGTCACCCATGTGGGGGAGGACAGACCTCCCTTTGGGTAAATCCTGTGTGACCTAACATTGAAAGGGGGCATTTTACCACACCCCTTTTAACTATAATAAATACGAGCTGTTACGAGCTATTTATCCTTCAGAGGCTCCTCAAATGATTATTCTGTAATCGTTTGACACGTCTCTCTATTTGCAAATAAACTGCTAATTGTGCCAAGAGAATTTTGTCTCTGTACATACTCCTTTAAGTGTCTATCTATGGAATCTCCATCACAGAAGCCATTTATTATCAAATTATTGTATGGGTCCTTTTTTTAAATCATACTGATAATTGAAATCACCCAAATGGCTTTGACCAAAAGTATACATACCCTTGGATGTTTGGCCTTGTTAGACCCAAAAGGTGACACAAGATGAAAATGGTAATTAAAGGTGAATTTCCCAAACCTGTAGCTTTTTAAATTCCAATTACTGTCTGTGTATAAATATTCAATTGAGTTTGTCAGCTCTCTTTTGGATGCACTGAGCAGGCTAGATACTGAGCCAATGGGAGCAGAAAAGAACTATCAAGACCTGCAAAATGGAATGGAACTTCATAAAGATGGAAAAGGATATAAAAAGATGCAAATGCCAGTCAGAACTGTTTATTCACTTATTAAGTAGAACATTTGGGGATCTCTTGTTACCAAGCCAAGATCAGGTAGACCAAGAAAGATTTCTGCCAAAACAGCCAGAAGAATTGTTTGGGATATAAAGACATACCCACAGGTAACCTCAGTAGAAATACAGGCTGCTCTTAATACAGTGTGGTTGTTACAAGGAGCACAATACGACAATACTTGAAAAAAATAATTGCTGCATGGTCGAGTTGCCAGAAAGAAGCCTTTACTGCGCCAATGCCACAAAAAGCTTGGTTACAATATGCCCGACAACACCTTGACACACCTCACAGCTTCTGGTACACTAATGCTAAAGGGGGCAATATTACCAATTCTCCAAGGGTATGCAAACTTTTGAGCACAACTTTAGTGGGTGTTTCCCTCTTGTGGCCATGCGTTTTTTGTAACACTGTGTTTCTCATCTCTTTCTCTTTTGCCAAGTTCTCCCAACATAACAGCTTAGACTGGAATGTTTCTGGGCTATCTTGCATGTAAGGCTCTCAGCAGTTCTAGAGGATTAAGACCCAGGCTCTGAATGTGGATTCATCCCCATAACCCTCCATTGCTTACTTTTGAGCTAATTCTGATGTGGACTGAAGTGCTTTTTCATAATTGTCCTGATGCATTTCCGTTACATTTTTGCATCTCAAAAGATTGATGGAATCTCCTCAGGAATTCTCTGGCACAACATGGAATTAATGGATAATTCAATGATGGCTAGTTCAGTTAGCCCTGAACACAAACCATAAAACCCTCCTCTGTCTGACAGCTGACGCCTCCCCTTATACATTGAAACAAATATCCTCCTTCCACCTCTTGTTCCCTGTTCATTTCAGAGACTAAATCCTTCCTTTGGTCAGGACCTGCACAATGAACACTACATTTCTGATGTTTTTGCCAAGCTGGACATTTTCTAATGGCATCCAATTCAAATTTTTGCTATTTATTTGACAAGCTGATTAAAGGAGTTTACTTTTTTGTCAGAAAAAAAGATTGCCAAGTCCTATGTGTCAACGTTAAATTAGGTTACATGAATCTGCCAAGTCAGGAAATACCCAACTTTCACATATTTCCTCAGAGCACTGTGGATAAATTCCCCAGATCTTTAATGTCTATTTGTCCTCGGGGTCAGAACAACGCAACAGCTTGACAGCAGGAGAGTAGCGGCTTGTGGGGACATCTGAACCGGACTCACGTGCAGCGGGATGTGCTGGTGCATGGCTCCCGGCATGCTGACTGGGGAGGCGTAGTGGGACATGGGCCGGATCACATGCAGGTGTCGAGGGGCGGGACTCAATAGGTTGCAGCGCAGGTCACTAAGAGCAACCAGGGCGTTGCCCAGGAGACGTAGGGCCTCGCCCACCAGGTTGAGAATGCGCTGGTCCTCCTCCCGCTCCTGTGAGAAAAAATGGCTTATGACATTTCTGAGGGACAGGGACATTTTGTTAGCTGGTCTCCACGGGTGAGGGACAACTTTCAAAGAGTACAGGTGGGTCCGAGTCGGGACGGGAACACAATACAGCGACAACTTCCAGTGTAAATCAGCGCTGACTGATTGCACTTCACCACGATGCTCACTAAGCCATGAAAAACGGATGGAACAGAACCGCTTACGGTGTTGCCGTATTCGGCAGTTGCCGCCGTCTCCAGGATAGTGTGCATTCTCTGGACGAACGGCTGCAGCCTCTCCTCCACCCTCCGCAGCTCTGACATCATCTCCACCAGTTCCGCTGGGCTGGGGTGACTGCGGAGGGAAGAGAGGGCTTGAGTGGTCTCCTCGTTTGCATACATCACAGATCCTGCGAACCACAATATGGGACTGAAAAAGTAGGCGGCACGGGTTTGTGACCCTGACACGTCACGAGCCGGACACCAGAGAAAGCGGACGACGCCGACCGCCACGGAAGACGCGCCCTTCCTGGGTACCAAACACAAAGGGATCTACAGGACAGGTGTCTTACTTGGGTCCAGCCGGGGCGGCTCCCTCTGTCTGAGTGGAGGAAGAGGAGGATGGCGGGGGGGTGGTTGGAGGGGGAGACATGTCCATGGGCTGGGTGGAGGGAGAGGGGGTGGAGGAGGAAGAGGAGGGAGGAGGGACAGTAGAGGTGGCGGACTCTGGTTGGGAGGACGTCTCACTTGGTTGACCCTGAGAGAGTGACAGAAAGTGGCAGATACAGACGGGAAAGAGGATATATTTTGTCAGTTCTTTCCAAGGAATAATAATTCAGCTGAACCGAGTGCTTACAAAATCATTGAATAAAAACATATTGTCAAAACACTTTGAAGTATCAGTTTGGATCTTGAGCCAGTGTATTGTTTTACTCTTAAGACCTCAGAGTCTCACCTCCATCCGCTGAATTAGAGCATTGGTGTCCCTCAGTAGGTTCTCAGCCAATAGCAGTCTCAATCTGGGCTCACTCTGCACTGATTGGTCCACATCAATGTGCACATTCATGGAACCATTGCTCTGTGAAATTTGGAGGATCTCATGACAGGCAAACATCATGTACATTCATAGAATTCTGTAGAGACACAATTGAAGAGACAACATCATATTTCCTATGGCTTACCCCAGTACTGGTGCTGACTCTCGCGTTCCTAGCATTCTCCCCCATACCTGACATCATCTGCTGGACCGACATCTACATAGTGAGAGGCCGTGCAGGATTCATATCAGAACTGATCCAACAGTCACAGAATAAACGACTAAACAACAGATTTTAAAATAATCATACCAATTTCTCTTAATCACATACATATTTACCTGCCGAGTCAAAACAAAAAAAACAACAGTGGCAGACAACAGTTGTTAGACGTGTCAAGTCTGAATTAAAAAACATTAGCTAAACTTCTAAAAAGGCATTCAAAGGTAAGCGCTGTATTGGTTATCATTGCTAGAGTAATTTATGATTTTAAGGTCAACTCTAGCCCTCTTGAGAACATATAACATAATGCAGTGACCAGAAGTCTTGGAAATATGAAGGTGGGCATTGGAGTAAATATCTCTCCTATAGGGATCAAGTACCTATAAAACATTGAGATATTTTCATGTGAATAAACGACCCCTAATATTTACTGTTTGCTAAAGAGACATGCATAAAGCAATAAATGCATAACTTAGTTGGAAGTAATTACGTTTTTGGAATAGAGAGATAGGAATAGTTCTTTAGCATCAGAGTCTGTGTCCATGCATATGCATCATATGAAACATGTTTGGCTATAACCTAACATCCATGCATCTGACAGAGAAACAAAATGTTTCCTGACTGACAGCCATTACCGACACTGTGCAGATTTGTTAATAAAAGCAGTTAGAAAGACTAATGACTTGGAAAGCCACGCATGCTATGCTGATGCGGTGCACTTCAAGACTCATTACAACACAACGCCAGTCAAGTCCAAATACTTCCAACACCAGTCTTGTTTCTGCTCTCTTGTTATTGCTGTAGAATGGTTTTATCAAAGCTATTATTATGGCGGACTACTGTATCGATGCTGGATAATTGGAGACCAGGCAATGTCTAAGCAAAAGTCTCATTCAAATAAAACAAACCAAAACAGACATGGGAGTTATAACCTGAAAAAAACACAAACGATAATCGGACATGTGAGGGGTTAGGGACCTGCTAAACTCTTAAACACTGTGACACCGCCAAACGCTGTTAACATTTACATGCAAAGTGGATGAGAGTGTCTGCTAAGACATGAACAAGAGAAATAGTTGGTTTGCACATATAAAGAACGGCACAAGCGTTAAATACTTCAAAGGTTGATAAGGTACACCACCCCAGCCATGAAATTAAATAGTTCTGAAAGACCGTGACCCGTGTGTGTGAGGCTTGCTATATAAAGCAGGCAGAGGAATTCTGTTACGGTTCAATTGAAAAAGGATCAAGGTTGTACTACAACAGCGGTGCATCAGCACTTGTCAAGGAGAGACTATTACAGCAGACAACCATGCAGTGTTGCCAAGCCAACCAGCAAAACATCGGAAGACACTCCTGTGGGCACGTGATCCCCAAAACCTTTCCCCATCCTGTAACTTTATGCTTGTGGCCAGGTCAGGAACTGGAGTAGACACAGAGGGCCGCCATTGCGTCAACAAGGTCCAACATCCATGTCAAATGTTTCAGACGCCTAAAATCAACAGCCTGAATGTCTCTGTTCCGGAGGCAAAGAGGGTTCTGAACCCATACTGGATCTGTGTACCTAATAAACTGGCCAAAGACTTTGTAACACAATCTGAGACGTCAGGACGTCAGGAAACTAACAGCTGTACCTGGATTTGCTGAGGGTCCATTACATTAACCGGGAGGTTAAAGGTTCCCAACATGACATAGCTGTTGGCATTGCGGTCATGTGGAGGCACTTGGGACGTTCCTTGGGACGTGGTGGATGTGGGCGTTGCTCCGGCCTCCGCTCCTCCCGACCCTGGCTGGGAGGGCTGGGGTGGGGCCCGCTCCACCAGGTGGATTACTTTTCCACCTACATCTGAGTCATTGAGGGAATAGAACAGGTAATATCAACTATATTCACACTGGTGTTCCATCGGTTTTTCCATCAAGGGAATCAAACGGCTTTCAGCACATGCATGGGGACTCAACAAAAGACATTAAGATTTCAGCATATTTCTGCCTTGTTTTGACAGACACTTGACAGCAGTTTTGTGCAGCTGAAACTGTCTAATTTCATGCTTGTGTCAGTTTTGAATGGATTCCAGGCAGCCCCACAGACAGTTGTACTCACTGTACTCTGTCAGGGTCCTCTCATCTTGCAGGACTCGTCCCTGGTAGATCAGCCTCTGTTTGTCCACAGGAATCCCCACTGATGTGGCAATGTGCTCCTTGAACTCTTTCACTGTCAACTGAGACAACAGACACTTATTAAAGTCACTTATCATTAGAATAATATGCTGCGGTTTGTATATGTAGGACAGTGTACCCTATGTAAAATGACAACTCACCTGTCCACCTACAGTGTAACTTCTACTCTGGGAGTCCAAAGTTTTGACAGTCACCTCTATATCAGCACCCGATTCCTCCATGGTAATGTTTACCCTGGGTGTACACATAGGACAAGTTATGTTTGGACAAGAGTACCTGTAAAAAGATTTCGAACCCATACCAAGGCTCTAATTAATAGCAATAATGAAACAGAAAATAAAGTCGTATAGTTTGCTAGCTAACTATAACCAGTTTTCAGCCTTGTACTGTAGCTACCTATCAGTACTGTATTATTTTGCTATAGTATTAGCTATGTATGATACATTATTGCATTATAATGTTCACTTAGGTTCCCATCTAGCTAACTGACTGAAGGAATTAAGTACTGCAATTGTTAACGATTTTAGCTCGCTAGCATTCTTCGTTAGCTAGCTGCATGACTATATCATACTAGCATTAAAGCAAAATGGCCAAACAAAATGTGTAGATCACGTTTCTCTTAATAGAAATCAATGAGTTGCAAACCAAAATTAAAAAAATCGGATGTTGAAATCAATATAAGATTCTGATTAGACATTTGATAAAACTACACAGGACATAATGAGCTTACTGGATACTTGACAGCCAACTATATTCAAACGTTAGCTAGATGTTAGCTAGGTTTGCTAGTGCTAGTTAGCCTGCTAGCTGTAAAGTACTATGTTTTCGGCCTCATAACCACTGCGGTATGCAGTCGTCTAGCAACTAACCTAACATCGTTAGTTACTTGAATAACTCCTACCTGTATAAGTCAAAAAAACTATTTCACCAAAACGTTTGCCGTGTCTTCACTTATTACTCACAGTGTAACATGTAAAGTTAAGCTAGCTAACGATAGTTCTTCCTAGATGATGATGATGATGATGATGATGATGATGGCTACGTCTACACACATAAAGCCACTGCGTAAAAATAACGTGACACAAGAGTAGCAGCTGTGACGTTGCAAGCATAACAAATGGTGTGTGCTCTTGCGGTCAGTTTAAATTCTACAAAGATAAAGCGCAAGCCATGGGTGCAACTCAATGGTCAATTGGCATTCCATTCTAACCTACTTTATCTGCATTATTTTTGATAACGGTGCAGTTATTTGAACAGATGTTGGTATGGAGGGGACAGATTTTTGTAAAACGAGGCCTATACTGTAGTGAAGGGAAACCCAGTGATCCAGGACCTCACTAATAAACTGAGGCCATATGACTTCCTCATTATTTAAAAGGCATTATTTCAATGTGATCAGAGTTTACATTTCCAACAATGGCCTCAGACAGCAAGGAGAATTAAATCATGGTTGTGTAAATAACAATAAGTTTCTGCACATCTATATGTATATACATTGCATACAATATATATAAAAATGCTGTCAGAAAATTTAAATAATGAATCCTGTAGTTAATTGCAATTAATCTTAACATGTTTTCAAATGTTGCCCTAAAAAATATATTTTCTGTTTAAAAAGCAATGCACTATGTTAAAGATATAGTATGTTTTATTGTAAACTATGGATAGTGCTTGAAATGAAATTCAAAACGGGCCAAACACTGTCCACCATTCAGTGATTTATAGACTAGATGTGGTATCTCAAAATCAATTATATGAGATACAGGGAGCCAGTGCAGAGACTTAAGAATTGGTGTAATTTGTTCAGCTTTCTTAATTGAGTTATGACTCCAGCATTAGCGTTCTAAATAATCTGCAATATCTTGTTGGCTTTTCTTAGAGAACCCTGAAAACAGGCCATTACAGTAATCCAACCTATTGTGAATATGTTTTTCTAGATCTTGTCTTGACATGAATCCTCAAATTCCAGCCATGTTTGTAAGGTGATAATAAGCTGATGTTATATATTTTATGGAGCTGTTGAAATTCAGATCCGAATCAATAGTTACCTCCAGATTTATAACATGGCTTTTAGTCTTAAGACCGTCAAACTCTTGTCTTTGGCACCATATACAATTATTTCAGTTGCATCTTTACTTAGTTGAATAAAGTTCTTATTCATCCAATAATTCACTTGTTCAAGCCACTGGGTGAGTCTTTGGAAACATGAACACTTGTTGACAGAGCTATATAAATGGGGTTGTCGTCAAGCATAATTCTGATAAGTAATTTTGTTGTATTGCATGATTTGGGCAAACAGTAGCATAAACATGTGAATGAAAGAGTCCCCAATGTAGAGCGTTGCAAATGTCATGCGAGTGCTCTCTGATACATAGATGCTTATGGAGACAAAGTATTCCCTATCATGTAAACAAGACTTTAACCAATTTAGGAATGTGTCACTAAGGCAGACCACATTTTCCTCTAGAAGTAGTGTGTGTTCAACTGTGTCGAACGCTGCAATGATGGAAAGTCCAATAACACTAGGACTAATTTTGCCAGAATGTGTTTAGACTAGTGTTATTTAAAATGTGTAATATGTTGTATTTGTGCATCACCTACAAGTAGAACCAGTATCAAAAAGTACTATACCTCAGTTAGCCATGACATTCACATTTTATAAGTGTTTTTGATGACATGGGAAACAAATCGGCCCATACATTACATAGTATGCATTTCATCAAGTCTGTTTTGACTTGACATTCGACAATGCCACTTTTACAAACACTGGCCACTGGTCTTCTAAATGGTGTAAATGTAAAGCTCTGAAAAGAAATTAAGAGGCCACTGCAAAATTATTAGTTACTCTGGTTTTGCTATTCATAGGCATGGGTTTGTTTTATTACATAACTTGCATTTACTTGAGTAACTTAAAAAAGGTCCCATCAAGAATAACTAGTAGTGTGTTTGCATGTTTGTGTCCTAGGGTCAAAGGGAAGATGTTTCCACCATTTTGTTACCAGGACAGAGAAGATCTTTGATTAGGCTGAATAGTTGTTGCCCTCCTTTGGAGATAGGACAGGTTTGGAGGGTTTAAGAATTATCTAAATGTAGGGAGGGGTATATTTTTTATTCATTTTAATGTCTGGCAGTGGAGATCTACCCAACCACAAACTTCACTTACGTTTTACATTCGAAAAGAAAAATAGATCAAGAAAGTAAAATTATAAGCACATGTACCCCTCCATACATTCTAAATGTATGAAAACGTATATGACTGCGTATGCGACCGTGTGTACGTTTATATGCGTACATAACCGTGTGTAGGTGTATGCACCCATGATTACGCGTTCAAATACGCATATTTGTGACATTATTAGTATTAATGCGTGCATACATGTATACACGTTTTTATGGACGTATTTGACCCAAATTAACTAAATTATTTGAAATATTTGAACTACTTACTGAATGACTCGAAAATAGTCCGTAAAAACAGTCGAACTTCCCATCACAAACAATGCGACACGCTCACATGATGCATCCTCTAAAAATGGATGCAAAGGTTTCAGATATCGTTGGGATCATAAGTGAGTGATAAATGCGAAGACAATTGCTATTTGAACATTGACAAATCATTGATTTGGCGTCATTGTAATCTGTTTTTAGTAGTGGAGTCACGCAATACTGAATACTTATTAACATTTGCAGAGACAGATGTTTCTCTTATGCTGGCATAAATGAGAAAGATATACCCCGCCCGAGCAGGTCAGCAAAGGCAAGTGACGATTGAGCGATTTGAGAGGTAAGCCCAAATCACAAGACAGACGAATGTCAACGGTGTCATTATGTTCTGTGTTATATCAGCTCATTTGAGCAAGAGATGCGCGCGTAGACGCGAGAAAAATATAATTGATTTATAATTTTAAGCGCTCTGACGCAGTCGAGGTCCCGTCTGTACTCTAGTATTTACTCCCCTGCATTCTGTCTTCAGCATATACGCGCGAGTACACGAGTCGTCTGATTTGGGTTTTAACGGTGTGAACATGCTTTCGTAAATAGCCCACATTTCTAATGAAATATGCAATTGACGGGAGTTGATTAGGTTGATTAACGTGAATCTTCATATTGAGCTAAAGTATACTTCAGTTGCAGGAATAATGAATCCCGTGCAGTTATTTCCACCAGCAGATGGCCTCAGTGTGCTTTGTTTAAAAGAGGCCTCGAGAAATGAGCTTTTGCAATAAAACTGGCAAAAATGGCTAATCGAGCATTTGCTATTCCTACTTGACACCTGTTTCTCAGTGTGGCTTCCTTGACAGTCATGTCCTCTCAAACATAGCCTCCCCCCGTCTTGAAAGTCAGCACCTGCTTTACAGGGTACCAGGAAAGACCCGACAGGCGTTCCCCGTTATGTCTGATTCCCCCTTACTAATGTGTCGAACTGGGTCTCAAGGTCTTCCGCCCGGATGTTGTACGGTCACAGTATGCGGGAGTGAGATTTGCGTCATGCAGGCAACATTAGAGATTCCGTAGCAACAATAAGACTTCCGGTTTAAGGATTTTGACTTCAAAATAGAAGTCCACCAAAAAACGCGATTTTAATAATATAAAAATAATCACTTTGCTTAGTGTATATTGTAAGTGTAAAAAATAATCACTTTGCTTAGTGTATGTATTGTAGCAAATGTTCAGGAGAGTCTATACTGTGATAATATGCAAAAAAGGGGCACTGTGTATTTGCAATTGTTGCTGGCTTTTTACTCCGCCCATACCATTGGCCACAATGGAATTCAGTGGATATTAAATATATATTGCCATATAGAAAAAGAAAAGTTCTATATGCTGCAGTGAATGTATTGTAGGAAATGTTCAGGCAGTCTACTGAGTAAATATCTGCAAAGGAATCAAGGGGCACTGTGTATTTCCAATTGTTGCTGGCTTTTTACTCCACCCATACCATTGGCCACAATGGAATTCAGTGGATATGAAAAACATATTGCCATATAGAAAAAAAACTATTCTATATGCCGCAGTGAATGTATTGTAGGAAATGT
>JACXGJ010000473.1:0-123641 GCA_016801105.1 Esox niger
ATGAAATCCAAGACCTAGTACACAAACTTGGAGGAGATTTTGGAGGAGATTCAGCGAGAGAGTGACCAAGAGGAGGATTCTCTTAGTAAACAAAGTTTTGATTCTGGCGAGGGAGAATTGTTCATGGAATGAAAAGATCCCGTTTTAGATCGGTAAGTAAAATAAATTATTGTTGTTTATAGTTATGTATGTGTACATGCATGCACGTGTATGCGTGGATATACCTAAAACATGTTTTATTTAGGTAGTAAGTTTTGTAAAATGTAAATATAAAAAATATACACTTATAGTACAAATAAACACACAAATATATATTTCAGCAACACAGCCCATATAAAAAGTTATATATATATATATATATATATATATATATATATATATATATATATATATATATATACACAGGTTGAAAGAAATGTTCTTTGTCTTGTGCTATTTTTCAGGGGTCTTGTTTTGTCTGTTTTTTTCCGTCGTGTTTTGGGCCCAGCTGTAAAACAGACCTTGGTCTGGGATATATAAAGTCTACATACCCCTGGTAAAATACCATGTTGTTGTATTGGTTTTTCCCCCCTCGAAGCCTTTAGTTTGTTTTTCAATTGAATTGTTCCCATTATAGGTCACAAGTGGAAAAAGTTATGACATGATTTATCTTTGTCTCATTCTTTTACATCACATCAACAGGGTGTGTAGACTTTTTATATCCACTGTATATGAAGGAAAACTACCTGTATGAAGGGAAACTAATGATCCACCATGCATGACATTTCTGGTAGTGTGTAAACCTTATTTGTTATTACAAACTTATTTGTTATTATTTTTTAATAATCTATGATGTTTGCTTGGGAATTTAATCATTTGTCCAATTTGTCCACTTGGGTAGATTTGGGGACAGTCGAAAAGGACACTTTGGAGTCCTCTTACAAAATATTTTGCAGCTCTATGGCCATTCAATCTAGCTGCCCAAAATTTTGCCTACAGTCTGCTGCCATTTATTGGAATATATTTTAAGTGTTTCCAGCCTTCTGTCTCAATGCATGGCCTACCCACTGCATTTCAAACATGATGAGACAAATAAAAAAGACACAAAAACGTATGTTTTTTGTTTGTTTTATCTTCTGCTACATCTATTGTGTTATACTTTCAAGCATTAATTCATGATTATTACAAACTACAGAGTGTCTCCTTTCAAATGGAACCAAAAATATGTTTCTGCTGTATTCAGGTGATGAGCTACAAGCATTTAGATTTGGGTACATCATTATAGGCAGAAATTGACTGTTTTTGCAACGGACCCATCAGGTTAACAGGGAAAGAAAATGACAGGCAGGGTGGGTTCAAGAACACATATATCGCTGGAAACAACTACATGACAAGATGATCTGGCACCTGCGAACGGGTTAAATACACAGAGGGATTATGGGGAATTGGGAACACCTGGTGAGGGGCTGAGACAAGACAACAGGTGAAACACATCAGGGGGTGACAAAATGTAAGGAATATGGGGTGTAGGGGAGAAGAGGTGATCTGGTGTCGACTACGGTTAGGGCATACAGGACTGAACACGACATTGAAGGTGATAGGTAAGCATGGGACAGGGCTGTGTGATGGGTGTCGAGTGGAGGAAACAGTTGAACATGTGTTGATGTATTGTGAGCAGTATGATGTTGGGGGGAAAGGTTGTATGAGAAGGTTAGAGGGGAGGGTAGGAAGTGGTAAGTAGAGGGGTTGCTGGGGGGCGGGAAGGGGAGTGGGATGGTGGCTAAGGCAGTATGTTGATATAGGAAAGGCAGGGAGTGAGCGGCCTTACACTCCGGTACGGTAGGTGGCGGTATATGCATCTTCAATGGATGCGATCAGCCATTAATTCGAGAGAAGAAGAAGGAACTGCAAGCGATTCACACACCGCTTATGTACATCTCTGAAGGGTAGATCTCTGAAGTCTATCTGCCACAGTGGTGGGTAAATGTTGGTCCCAAAATCTGGCAAGGTGGCTTGGAAGAAATTACTCACGTTTGCATTACATCGAAATCCACCGATTACTTCGGTGAGAAAATATGCATGCATTGTTGAAGGATAACGGTAGTAATGAAGTTGACCGTTCAATAGCGAGTGCTGATAAAAACTCGTTCTTCAGATCTTGGGGGGTATTGTCTAGGAGATGCTAGCTAGCGTGATACTAAGACTAGTTTCTGTACTGACAGTGAAAGGCAAGGATATTTGAAGTGGGAGAAATCTCCCAGACTGTAAACTTTTATCTACGTTGTCTATGTTTAAAAGTTAGCTGTGGTAATGCTGCCACCTGCATTTTACTTTGTTAATGATTAGACAGGTAGCGTTTTCTTTGTTGGTTTGTAGATAAAGGAGTTTTAAGAGGCTGGCTACAGTACGATACTGAGACTGTGGAAATTAGTTGTTGTGTGTAGCACAAAAAGACACTTTATTATTTTGGCTGGGAAAAAATATGCTTGGCTGGTGGATTTTTTTTTTTTTCTTACAGTCCCATTGGTAGTTGAACCAAAAAGTAAGTTTCGGACACTGTGTAGTAAAACTGTCACTTCCTGGCTATCTCATTAGCCATCTTTGCGCAGGGCCATAGTCAGGATTGGACAGAAGTTGTTGCCTCTATGCACCTTTATTCCATTTTGGTCTCCCCAATTGGAGGCAGGTGTAGATTGTTACCTCCAATTGGGGAACCTATTTATGTTCAATGTTTGGCCTCACCCGGTGTGGATCATTTTAGCTTTGTGCTCAACGTCATTGGTTGCTGCTATTGTTTTTCTTTTTATTCAACCATGGGTTATCCCCATCCTCTCCCCCTGGGTCCTACCACCTAACTCTAACTGTGCAATGTTTGTGTTCTATGTGTCAAATGGCTTAACTTGCAAATTGCCCTTATAAAGCACGGATTGCTTTGGCACATAAGTTTGTGTAAGGTTGAGATCGATACACACTTGCTCTGTCTATAACAAAACATATTATGGTTTGTCACATCAAAAATTGTTCTAATAATGTTCATATGATAAATTAAGTCTTCTATAATGGCAACAATGTTTTTTATTAATTATTCATGAATTCTTCAGCGCTGCAGACATGGAGGAGCAGTGAATAATGTGCATGACAGTTATGTCATTTAAGACCTGCAGTGTACAGTACAGTGGGAATGGTGGGTTATTTGTTTGTTTACCAGATATTCAAAAACCTTTGATAGGCTGGGTAGGATAGAGATTGACCTGTAACCCTTTGGTCTAGTTTGTCATCCTTTGAACAGAAGAATGAAAGCCGTAATTTCCATATTAGAAACATTCTCACACTTCTTCATTAAAATCCACAATTTGGAAATGCTCGGCGGCTCCTTTCAGCAAAGTATATTTGCTGGCAATCGAGATCCTGTGTCAGAATGCAAACTTTGTTGTTTCAAACTGTGCTGTGATAATTGGTCCTGCATTAGTCCTGTGTCACTCAGCTGGAAATATATGTAACTGGGTTTGTTTCCTACATAGGTCAGTACTAAAATGTGCTATACTTTGCTCTATATAAATTTGAAAAGTCTGGCAAAGTAATAAAATGCCAAGCTTTTATTAGTGAATTCCAGAATAAATGTGTTGTGTATCGGGTCTCTAACCCCCACCGATTGTTTGAACCCACCCATTTTTCAAGTGAGCAAAATATTGGAACATGTGACTGACAGATGTTTCTTGTTTCTCAGGTGTTGCCTTTTAGGTTGATTGTTCAAACATTAAATAGCTCTGCATGATTAATCTAAGTTTCCATCCTTGTCTTAAACCTATAAAGACTGCATTTCTTGTTAAAGAGGATAAACCAACATGAAGACCAGAGATCTGTCTATGGGAGAAAAGCAAGCCATTGTCAACCTGAGAAAAGGAAAATCGACCAGAGCCGTTGGACACACAGGGCATAGCAAGCACCACAATTTAAAATGTCCTGAAAAAGTAACTGTTGGTGTACTGAGCAACAGACATCAAACAGGTCAGCCAAGGAAAACAACAGTAGTTGATGACAGAAATATTGTGAGAGCTGTGAAGAAAACCCCCAAAACATCAGTAAGTGACATCCCCAACGACTTCCACAGTGCAGGGGTAAAGGTATCACAATCCACTGCTCGAAGAAGAATCAGAGAGCAGAAATATAAAGGCCACACCATCAGATGCAAACCACTCATCAGCAGTAAGTATCGGAAAGCCAGATTGAAATTTGCAAAGAAGTACAGAGTTGAGCCGCAAAAGTTCTAGAACACAATCTAATGGACTGATGAGACCAAGATTAATCTCTAGTGATGGAAAACGTCACACTGTGGAGAAAGGAACTGCTTATGATCCGAAGTATACAAGCTCATCTGTGAAGCATGTTGGAGGTAATGTCATGGCTTGGGCGTGCATGGCTGCTTCTGGAACAGCCTCATTAATATTTACTGATGATGGTAACAGCAGAATTAATTCAGAAGTGTACAAACATTCTGTCTGCCAATTTATCAAGAAACACATTGAAACTAATAGGTAGGAAGTTTATCATGCAGCAGGACAAAGGACTTCATCAAGGGAAAAAAGTGGAAGGTTTTAGACTGGCCAAGTCAATCACCTGACCTTGACCCAATAGAGCATGCATTTCACCTCCTTCAGAGGAGACTGAAGGGAGAAACACTCCGAAACAAACAAGAACTGAAACAAACAAGAACTGAAAGGAGCTTCAGTAAAATGCAACTGTTTGGTGAAATTAATGGGTCGCAGACCTGAGGCAGTTATTGCAAGCAAGGGATATGCCACCAAATATTACTTGTTATTTACTTAAAGATTATTTGTTCCATTACTTTTGCTCTTCATAAAAGCTGTGGTCTAATACAAACGATGATATGTCCTAAGTTGTTTAACACATCTAGATGTGAATACCAGTAAATGACAGCTGAAAGTCAGAACTTTTGTCTCATACTCATCTTTTGATCTTTAACCCAGTGACCATCAAAAACAAATGAATTTGCCTTTCCGTTTATTAATATTATCAGTGGTGGATCTTTGAGAAGCAGAGAATCGTTCAGACACAACTCCTGTGCCAATAACATCTGGCCCATTTCACATGCTGTTTGATATAAACTGTACAGAACAACCATACACATCTGAAAATCATCACATACAATATTTTATATCTAATTACAACGCATTACTCTTGTTATAAAACAAGCACAGTTTAGAGGCGGCAACACCCAAAACATTTTCACCTTATGGTTCAGGGCTTCCTTCCTGTATCTCCAAATTGCCTTCAACAAGTAAAAGGTTGCGAGGGCAGAAGAGACTGAAACAACGCATACTATGATAGCCCAGCTACCGAATGTCATGAGATTTTTCTTATTTCCGGATGCTGGAATTCTTCAGGTGTTGATGTTTGTGCAGGTAGCCAACAACAGTGTCTAATGAAGTGATTGACATTCAGAGTATCTTGACTGGTTATGTTCAAATACGGCACATACGTGTGGGGTGGTAAACGGCCGACCAACTGGAGAGCTTGGCCCACACAGATTGAGCAATAGTTTTGACATGAATAGGATACACGTATTATAGGGCAGCCGTGCTGACAAGCCGACTGAATAATTTGTCAATGGCTGAGTATGCAGAGCATGCGTAATTTGTCTTTGCTTAGTTAGAAGATGGTCAAAATGTTGGAGTGATGACTGAACAAATCAAACCTATTATAAAGCTGCTTATTATATTATGCCAGGTATTAGTCAAGGGGCTGCATTTAAAAAAAACACCACTCTACTGCCTGTGCAGCTTAGCCAATTAGGAGCTGCCACTGGTTCAAGCCATAGTCTTGCCACAAATTCTCACTGAAATTAGCCCTGCCACAAGAAACCCAACTACAGCATTGAGTTTGTCTCTCCTGGTTTCACATAAAGTTTTAGAAATTAGTAGGAACGTGCTTGTTTGAAGGAAAGTGCTTAGTAATGAGTCTCTCAAAGCAAACATTCACAGCATGATGGTAAACCCAGGGAGTTAATCAAAATCAGGCTGGTGGTGTCTGAGATATTGCAGATGTAAACAGATTACTAGACCCTTCGCTGTGTAACAACAAAAATGCCTCCAAAATGTCAAGCATTGATATTGGGCTTTTGAACTTGAGCTGGACATGTGACAACATATCTTAACCCACTGTCTACTGTCTACATTGCTCGGGGAGAGTTCAGTACCATGCCGCTCTGCTCAAGTGCTGCCCAGTCCCTAGAGGGCTGAAAGCATTCCAGCATATTGAAGCTGTCCTCAAATATTACACAGTCAACAGGAAATTTCTTGCCCGATGCAAGTGTCCACAAATGCATGTATGTATACTCTCTTTGCTGTGTGTCTCTAACTCCTGATAAGACCTCAGTGATTTTACTGCATGTGGGTAGGACTAGTTAAAAACTGGCCCCAATATTGACATCACCAAATTACAAATCTATTGCAGGAATATTTGAAGATTTCCACAGATCCTTTATGCAGCATTGTAATGAAGGCTTGTGAATACTTTGCTGTTCAATTCCAATTTGGAAAACAGGATATTAACATTTTGTGACAATGTCACAAAGATGTCAGAGGGGATTTGAAAGCTACAAAGTGGAGTAAATAAAGTGATTGAGTCAAAGAGTTTTTAAAAATATTCTGACCTTCACACAAAATATCCTCCTTGTTTGATTTTGGATGAATGACAACTGTGATGGAAATTTCATCGATAGACATTCTTAAAGGAATAAAAACAGAGACAAAGTTCTCTTGGCACAAATTAGGAGTTTATTTGCAAATAGAGAGAAGCATCGAAACGCTTACAGAATAATCATTTGAAGAGTCTCTAAAGAAAAGTACATGAACAGTCAGTATTTATTTTTGTTAAAAGGGGTGTGGTAAGATGCCACCCCCATCAATCTTAGGTCACATAGGTTTTACCCAAAGGGAGGCCTGTCCTGCCCCACATGGGTGACCTTTTCAACTCTTGAAGAGAACTTGCAGCATCTGGACAAACAATAGATGCCCTGTTGGGTTATACTGATAGGCAGATTAATGAGTAACCCTATAATCTGCCAATACCAATCAATGATGCCCCCTAGGCAAATACCAGATCCCCCTCTCCTAAATTTCCAAAGGAACAAAGGACAGATACCGTTACATACCAGGTAACAAGTAAGCAAACATGTCTCCAATGTACATTAGTTAAGAAATTGCCACAACACAACCCACCATTCCATAGTTATTATGTCTACAAATTCCAATGCAGTTTCACTAACAAACGCACATGAATGACTAACAGGTCTGATAATTTCTGATACCAGTGTAATGAAACAAGGTAGTGAGTATGGGTCCTACACTCAACCCTTCTGGCCAGAAACTCTCTTGACTTTGCACCAAAAGCATGCTGTTGGGCCGTGGTGATCTCTAGGCATGCCCATCTTAGAAATTCATCGTCCAATTTTAACCATGGCCAGCTGCTCTGAGGTCAGTAAAAACATGCTCTGGCTCAATCTCATGAGTCACTCGTCTAAAAATACCTGTTTTTCTGAGTGTATTTGAGCATTTGATTGGCTGGTCATCCAAACACCAAAACACATCTCACCAGTTACAATTTACTGAGCATTACACTAGTGAATTGATTTGATTAACCATTTACACAGCACATACAACTCCACACTAAGAAAAAGAAGCAATCCAATCTCAATTTCTCGCAAGAAATGTTTTTACTTTCAATAGTTTGTCTAAGGAAATTCGCAATAGGCTACTGTTAATGCGTTTACTGAATACTACTAACAGTGGTCATTGTCACTCTAACTTGTTCAACAGCCTCTTTCCTTTTAAACTAGATTTTTAAAAGGCAATGTCCTATTTTGTGATTTTGAAACATTTTTTAAAGAATATACCTAAAAAAAGACTTCTGAAAGATGCAATTTTAAATAATATCGAAATCACTTTTCAGTTATATTACATATCTTTCCAAAAGGCATGTCCCACCATAATAACTAAATTGTGAATTGTTGTCTATAAACAGTGGATATCTAGATCATGTGGATTTATTTCAGATACTCTTGACAAAGGAAGACTTTATGAAGATGGGTAGTGATTGTGCTGTTCTAGTTTCAAGGTGAAGCTGGTTCCACCATTGTGGTTCAGGAAGAGCTTTGACAGATCTGAGCGGTATCATCTCCTTGGCTTGAATCTATTACCAAGAATTAATTTATGTACACACTTTTTACACCCTTGTAAGAAGAATCTTGACACAGACATGAACATTTATGATTTGCCTCTGTGGATTGATATAGCTATGCAGAACAATGCTTTCTACAATGCAATCTCTCCAGGCCAAACAATGCTTTTTTGCAGCCTAAATGTAATTATATAAAGAATTGTGATCTTCACTGACTTTGAAAACGTATTTCCATTTTCAGTGTTTTTATATGCTTTCATATCATAACACCAAATAATAGCGTATATGTAAAAGGTGTGCAAAATCCATGAATTACATAATTCTGTGTTGGAGAACATAAATGCCTCTCATACCAGTGACCCAGAGTTTTATTCCTAGTGCGCAAAGGCCCATACATCCAGTAAATCAAGAGGCTTCAGAGTAACATGTGCAAAAATGTGTCTCATCATCTATTCCCTGCGCTATGGCAGATGGACATTGCTTGTTTAACGAGGCACATATGCTTTAAATCCTCTCTGTCTCTCTATATAACTAAAATGAATTAGCTTTCTAGTGAGGACAATGCATTCACCTAGACATTAGGACACTGGTGGACTCAGGGGGTGGGGCATGTACCCCATGACAGAAAAAAACACTGCAAAAGTACCCTCTTGAATGCCCCTATGGTAAAACATGATAAGGTCCTCTCTACAGTGGTCCAGTGTGCAGGAAATTGTGATAAAGTGCCCTCTAGTGTGCCCCAACTTGGAAGAAAACAGGATGTAGTGCCCTAAAGGGCACCCTCCCAATGGAGAAATTGTGATACAGTGCCATCTAGGGTGCCCCATCTTCTGAGATAATGTTGTTAAGTGCCCTCCAAGGTGCTCCTATGTGAAAAAAAACCCAGAATAAGTGTCTTCCGGGTGCCTTTCCAGTGGAAAAAAGATGATTCAATACACTACTGGGTGCCCTTATAGTGGAGCAATTGTAATGCAGTGTCCTCCTGGGTGCCCCTATGTGTGAGAAAATGTGGTAGTGTCCTCCAAGCTGCTCCTATGTACAAGTGCTCTCTGGGTGCCCTTCCAGTGAAGGAAATGTGATGCAGTACACTAATTGGCCTCTACATGCAAGACAATGTGCCCTCATGGAATGCCTCTATGGTGGAAAATGATTTTAAAGACTGTTTAGTGGCAGCATGGTTTTACCTCAATTTCCTTTTTCTTTGGAGGCAGTAAACTCATCCAGACATTTTTTTTTTAAAATCGTTAGCATGTAGAAGTGGAAAAGTTAGCATGGAGAAGTCAGATATTTAGAACGTTTTAAATTTGTTTTCTATCTGGTTGAGTTTATTGGTTCAAATAGAGTGGAAATGGGTGGAGTATCTTTTACTTTTATCTACTCTGATTCCACCTCCCCGACTATCTCCCTACCCTAACTATGCTCCTCAACATACAGTGGATGTTGGGAGTTCATATATACCTTATTCAAATACATTTAAAATCAGTTCACAATTCCTTACATTTAATCCTAGTAAAATTCCGTTTTGGTCAGTTAAGATTTCTACATTATTTTATGAATGTGAAATGTCGGTTGAGAGAGATTTATTTTAGCTTGTATTTTATTTCATCCCATTTCCAGTGCATTCGAAGTCTACACACACTCAATTAATAATTGGTAGCATCACCTTTAATGTTTAACTTGGGTCAAACCTTTTGGGTAGCCTCCTATACAAGGATCCGATTCCTACGATTTTTTGGGGGGTGATTTTTGGCCTTTTGTTCTGCTGACAGAACTGCTGTAACAGAGTCAGGTTTTTAGGCCTCCTTGCTCGCACATGCTTTTTCAGTTCTGCCCGAAATTTTTCTATAGGATTGAGGTCAGGGCTTTGTGATGTCCACTAATACCTTGACTTTGTTTTTCTTAAGCAATTTTGCCACAACTTTGGAAGTATGCTTGGGGTCATTGTTCATTTGGAAGACCTATTTGCGACCAAGCTTTAATTTCCTGACTGATGTTTTGAGATGTTGCTTCAAAATATCGCCATAATTTTCCTTACTCATAATGCATATTTTGTGAAGTGCACCAGTCCTTCTTGCAAAACAATGGTCAATTATAAATAGTTGAATTTCTGTTACATCAAACCAGAGAACATTTCTCCAAAAAGTATGATATCTGTCACCGTGTGCAGTTGCAACCCGCAGTCTGGCTTTTTTATGATGGTTTTGGAGCAGTGGCTTCTTCCTTGCTGGGCGGCCTTTCAGGTAATTTCTATATACAATGAGGGAAAAACGTATATGATCCCATGCTGATTTTGTACGTTTGCCCACTGACAAAGAAATGATCAGTCTATAATTTTAATGGTAGATTTACTTAAACAGTGAGAGACAGAATAACAGATCTTAGGATCACTCTTAATTGTAAAAAATTGATATTTGGAATCATACCAATTTATAACTGACCATCAGAGTTAAAAAAAACTATATATTGGCTAGTAATATGTTTCACAGCGTTTGTAAGCGGTGATACCCATGGGGACAGTGTTTGCACGGCATATCTTTTCTGACCAATGAATGAGGGTGTCATGTTTTCACCTTCTGACCATTCTGAGTAGATTCTGGAACGCCTGTGTTTAAACTTGAAAGTGATGCATTGCAGAGGAGGAAAACCGGCCATGGCATGGTTGGCTTTTCCTACCCACTTGTACTTCAGTTGTTGATACTGCAGCTCTGGAAAAAATAAAGAGACCCACTGCACCTTTGTCTTTCCTTTCCAAAAAGTTAAAAAGGAAGGTTTTGAGTGAGGAACAGAAGAGTTCAATTGGCAGTTGTCTCTTTTAACCCTTCTGTTCTTAACTCTTTTTCAAATGGGAACACTGGCCTTGTGCTAAACTGGTCTGGTGGGTCTCTAATAAACACATACTATATCAAACCAAATAAAATAAATTCACGTGCCCTTATAAATCCGGTATGAACAGTAGTGAAAGGTAAAGTGGCTTTGCAGAGGGATTCATTGGCATTTGAGTTTGTAATTAAAATAAAACTGCCATTTTGAAAGCTACACTCTCCTCCTTCCATTACCTAAATAGGCATGCGGATATTACATTGTTCTATTGTCAAGAATTCCAAATTTACAAACAGAAAACTATTAAGATGTTTTCTCAATTAATCAGCCAACAGAACTTATTGTTTACCCAAATGGTACCCAGGTGCTAATCACCCCTCAATGAATGCATGAAATCAATGGCACAATACACCCAGATTAATTATAGAGCCTTGGTTGAAGTTGAAGCAACTTACGAATGAAATACACAATTTCATGATCATTCAACAATTTAGTTAGGTTATTATTGAAACATAATAGAAATGATATAGGCTACTTAACATTTCAACGTACAGTGGGGAGAACAAGTATTTGATACACTGCTGATTTTGCAGCACTACTTACAAAGCATGTAGAGCTCTGTAATTTTTATCATAGGTACACTTTAACAGTGAGAGACAATCTAGAACAAAAATCTAGAAAATAACATTGTATGATTATTAAAATAATTTGCATTTTATTGCATGACACAAGTATTTGATACATCAGAAAAGCTAAACTTAATATTTGGTACAGAAACCTTTGTTTGCAATTACAGATATCATACGTGTCCTGTCGTTCTTGACCAGGTTTGCACGCACTGCAGCTGGGATTTTGGCCCACTACTCCATACAGACCTTCTCCAGATCCTTCAGGTTTCGGGGCTGTCGCTGGGCAATACGGACGTTCAGCTCCCTCCAAAGATTTTCTATTGGGTTCATGTCTGGAGACTGGCTAGGCCACTCCAGGACCTTTAGCTGCTTCTTAAGTAGCCACTCCTTAGTTGCCCTGGCTATGTGTTTCGGGTCATTGTCATGCTGGAAGACCCAGCCACGACCCATCTTCAATGCTCTTACTGAGGGAATGAGGTTGTTGGCCAAGATCTCGTGATATATGGCCCCATCCATCCTCCCCTCAATACGTTGCAGTCGTCCAGTCCCCTTTGCGGAAAAGCATTCCCAAAGAATGATGTTTCCACCTCCATGCTTCTCGGTTGGGATGGTGTTCTTGGGGTTGTACTAATCCTTCTTCCTCCAAACAGTGAGTGGCGTTTAGAACAAAAAGCTAAATTTTGGTCTCATTAGACCACATAACCTTCTCCCATTCCTCTGAATCATCCAGATGGTCATTGGCAAACTTCAGACGGGCCTGGACATACGCTGGCTTGAGCAGGGGGACCTTGCATGCGCTGCAGGATTTTAATCAATGACGGCGTAGTGTGTTACTAATGGTTTTCTTTGAAACTGTGGTCCCAGCTCTTTGCAGGTCATTGACCAGGTCCTGCCATGTAGTTCTGGGCTGATCCCTCACCTTCCTCATTATCATTGATTCCCCATGAGGTGAGATCTTGCATGGAGCCCCAGACCGAGAAAGATTGACCGTCATCTTGAACTTCTTCCATTTTCTAATAATTGCGACACCAGTTGTTGCCTTCTATCCAAGCTGCTTGCCTATTGTCCTGTAGCACATCCCAGCCTTGTGGAGGTCTACAATTTTTCCCTGATGTCCTTACACAGCTCTCTGGTTTTGGCCATTGTGGAGAGATTGGAGTTTGAGTGTGTGGACAGGTGTCTGTTGTATAGGAAACAAGTTCAAACAGTTGCAGTTAATACAAGTAATGAGTGGAGAACAGGAAGGCTTCTTAAAGAAAAACTACCAAGTCTGTGAGGGCCAAAATTCTTACTGGTTGGTAGGTGATCTTATACTTAAGTCATGCAATAAAATGCAAAATAATTATAAAAAAATCATACAATGTGATTTTCTGGATTTTTAGATTACGTTTCTCACAGTTGAAGTGAACCTATGGTAAAATTTACAGACCTCTACATGCTTTGTAAGTAGGAAAACCTGCAAAATCAGCAGTGTATCAAATACTTGTTCTCCCCACTGTATATACCTTTCACCAAATTATATTATATTATTTAATTAAGGTAATTATTATTCTATATAACACTGAACCCGGTGGCAAGAATGTACTCTATTTAAGAAGGTACTTGTTGCTGGCCTGTTGTGGTATTCTACAACATTTTAGATATGTCTGTTATCAACGCACATCTGCTGTACAAGCAACGTCTCAACCGGCATGTGAGCTTCGTGAAAAACTACATGAAATTAAATGAAATAGCTTTGGCAGTGCACAGCTCAGCTTCAGTCTCGCTAGAAATTACTCAATACTTTTGACTATTCCAAGCTGTTAGTTAGTACATACTAGAAATGCTATTACTGGCTATTACGGCCAGTGACAAAAGCCACACAGTTCATAGATGCTATTCATTGTGGAGGTAAACTTAATAAGAAAAGTTAGTCAATTTAACACAAGGCTTAATGTTGCCTAGTAACTAGGTAAATATCTAGCACTGCTGCGTTGTGGTTAAAGACACTGCCTCTCACGTGGGAAACCTGGGTTTGAATCCAGTGAGGATAACAATGATTTTCACTTTTAATTGCACCTAATTTCTATATGGTGACATGGCACATCATTCTACAGTATTGCTATGATGAATTCACTGACAGACCCCTCCCCAATCTGCCAATCACTGTGGGGATAGAAAGTAGGCTTGTTCCTGGGACACAAAATCATCCACAGCGATGGGGACAACCTGCCCACTCTGCTAGCTTATGATTTCTCCCCTTTCTTTAGTAAAAGTTGGTCTTAGCAACCTTATGTATAGGTTTTAAGAGTTAACCCTTAGCTAGGAACTTTTAGTGCTGTTAAAATGAAATGTTTTGTGAATATGTCTCCTGAAATGTACTGTAGATATAGCAATAACGCTTAAAACATGAACATCAACCACAATTTCAGGACAGTCACAAAAAATTCTGTTAAAACCTGAAAATTGTAAATCTGATACATGAAAAACAGACACCCCATTACAATACAAGTTTAAAAGGTTCATCAATCTCTACTTAGCCTTTTCACTTTGTGCTTGTAGTAGATTCCTCAAATTTTACCCCAGTCTCCTTTCCTTAACCATTTCCACATCTTTCGCCTGATATAACTTCAGTTAATTTAAGCACCCTTAATCTATGTTGACAGCCTGCTGAACAAAACCTTGTTGGAATAAAAGAAAGTTGAAGAAAAAGTCCTCTGGACTCCTTTAAGCACCATTTTTACTTCAGCATAATCAAATAACCTATTTTCAATCTAATAGTGACATTTCAACATAATCAAATCATCTATTCATAGTCTAAGAGTGACATTTAAACATAATAAATCTCTTATTCTTAGGGACTGGTCATGTTTCTTGACATGGGGTCTCTGGAGGATATAACCCCCCGAAAAATGAAAAAGTTTGACCCTCCCCCAAGCAAAAGATATTTGAAAATCACACTCTCAAAGCTTTTGGAAAAAAACATTTTGGTTTTTCTTATAAATTTGTTCCCAGTTCAGACCTAAACAGCCAGGTGAGGGTAGAAACTAACAAATAAGTGACCTAATTAATCAATCAAGTACCATGTGAGAGTGAAAACCTGCAGACACTCTGCTCCCCATGGAACCGGTTGGACACCTCTGTTTTAGGGGAACGTTTACAGTGCAAAGCGAACACAGTGATAGAAACGGACAAGTCACGCGCAGCAGACCAAATCTGTGAAAAGTACTGTAGGTGCCGGAACAAACTGAGGAAAGTCTGAGAGGTGCTGGGTCCTGTCCTGGCAGCATCCAGGCCAAATCAACCACTGATCCTACTATACCGAACAGCTGACCCAATAAATGCGGAAATATTAAAACTATTAAAAGCAGAACCTATTCTAATTACAGTTGTGATAGTGGCCAAAAATTTGAGCCCGGTCCAACCCAAGGGCACAGATGAGGCCCGAGCCGAGACCCGGTCCGATATCACAGAAAATAAGCTAGCCTGACCTGAAAAAAACGGATTAAAAAAGAAATATGTTGACTATGTCTGATGCTATAAAGACAACAAGAACAATTAAATGTAAATTTAAATAACTGTCATATGCTGTGCTTTTAATTCAGTTTCTTATTTTGAGTATTCTTTCAATAACTTTTATTTGAACATTTATTTGATCATTTTATGGCCTGTTTTTATTTTGTGCTGTGCTCCTTACAACATGCCCAGTAATAAACGTGTTCATTTTATTTAATCAGAGTAGACTCATGGATTTATCTTCATATTATTTCATATTCATATTATAAGGTTATTAATTTTTGAAAACGTATGAATACGGTAACACAACTACAACCCCAAGCTGATACGTGTAGCCAAATATGCACAATACTTCATACCACTCTTTTTTATCTCATTATTGTAAGCCTGTGATTTGAATTAAAATAATTACTGTTATATTAGTTATAGTTAGTAGATAATTACCATAATCTCAAGAGAGATCCAGACTGCAGTGTGTCTGCTGCTTTCAAGTGCACTGGCTTCAAGTATGCTGCATTTGGATGTTTGTAAACATGAGGTTTGTTCTTTCAAACACAACAAAGCCAGACAGCCCACCAGGTGCATCATTCTGAAGCATCAGGTCGTAAATTGTTCTTTTCTAAATGGTGAACATTCATTGCTCACAAGTAACCTCAAATACAATTTTAGAATTTCACTTTAACAGTGTAGTAACTGTCTGAAATAAAATCCAATTACAGTACAAGTGATTTCCATATTGGTAGAGTGTGTCTTTAACCATTACGCTTTAAATAGTGGGAAATCAACTTTTACCTCAGCCATAAAAACTCTTACCTCAGCTAGCTAGTAACAATACAGTACCAATAATGAAAACAATGACTCCAGTCACTTTTTAGAAAACAATAAATATAAAAAAGTGTCACATAATACAGTTAATCTTATAAATATATGAGATTCATGGTATTGCAGAGTGGATATATATTGTTGTGTGACGGCTGAAAAGTACAGAGTGGATAAATACTTCTGAGAGGGAATTCAAACCGGGTCAAAATATTTAAGGTTGGGGATGTTCGCACAAGACCGCACAGCCTGTTAGTACTCAGTTCGGCTCTGTATTGTCTCCTAATGTAATTTTTACCCCGGCCACTGGCAAAAGTAAAGGCTACCTAACTCCCAACACTGTCTGTATTTCTCCATTCCCACACTCCTGTACAGCTTTCATGTACCGAACTAGCTTGCTACTCTACACTGTTCTAATAACTTTCCATGAATGCACACATAAATGCCGTGTCCAGTTTGTCCTTGAAAAGGCCCATCTTTCAGGTCTAAAACAATTGAGCATTGTCTAACTTCAACTCTGTAAAAAATTACACATACCCTTTTTCAGTTTCTCTTAACTAAAAACCTGCATGTAATACAATGCAGTTTTCTATCATTATTAATATATTCACCAATATTAATAAATGTATGCTCCATTATTTTGACACCCCTTAAATCTGTGATGCCTTGTTTCTAGTTTGTCAAGCCTTCTTTCCCTTTTATCCACGATCTGGATACACCAAGCACAAAGATGGACTAATCGAATTCCCAATAGAAAGGTGTAAAGCAATAAGCAATGTTCAGCAGTCAGCACTTCAATTCCAAAGGTCTGACAGAAAGGCTACTGAAATGTCATTGATTATGAAATAACATGTCCCTCCCTTGTACTAAATAAAAAAAATGGAAACCCTCCCTATGACTGATTGAAGTTAAATAATGACCGTCCCCCAATTCCTCCATCTCTTATCATGTAAAATTCTCGGCCTTAGTCCAGCATGTAAAATCTCCCCTTTGGTCCAAAAAGGCCAAATAGAAACATTCTCTTAATGCATTTGCATATTGACTTCCTTGACAAAGCTAGGTGAGCTTAGGCAACTCATTCTATTTGATAAGCCCTATTTTTTTGAGCTGGCATTGTTATTATGCTAGTTCATGTTGGAATATCAAATTAAACAGTTGTGAATTTGGATGTTTATAAATATCATGTTTGTTTGTTCTTTCAAACACAACAAAGCCAGACGGCTCACCGGGTGCATAATTCTGAAGTATTAGGTCGACAATTTCTAAATGGTGAACCTACTAGGTCTTTGAAATGATTTGGATCATTTGAATCCCTGATTCATTTAATTCATCTTTTTGTCCAAGCTCGTAATTCCAAATCATGGTGGGACCTTGTTCTTTAACTAAAATAGCACTATGTTTAGTGACTCACAAAAATAATGTAAGCAATTTCACCTTATTTTTTTCAACAATTACCAAATTATTCAGTTTACGGAAAATAATATCATACGCAAATGTAGTAGGCAGCCATGTACAACAACAATAAAAGTAACCTAGTTTGGTTTCTGTAAAAACATGCACATCTTAGGCTGCAATGAAAAAACACATGTTTCCTGTAGAGTCGGAAGCACTCTAGTTCTTAGTTCGGGAAGACCGGTTTCAGAATTAGCAAAAGTCGTAGTTATGGATCCTTAATTGATAGCCATTTTAAAAAAATCTAATTGAGAGCCATTTAAAAATGTTCAACTGATAGCTAGGCCTACATGCGTCATACATGATAAAACTGAAGAGGTAGAGATCTTCATGGATACATCCGAAATCCAACAATGCGAGATCCTATCCGTTATCCGACTTGGTCAGATACAACATTATGTAGATAATGATCAAATACCGAGTCAGATCAAGCTTGGTTGCCATGATTCTTTGATCGGTGTGATAGAATTTCGAATATATTTGGTATTTTATCATATAATGAAAATTATAACCATCATATCATTCAGAATGGCTATGCTTTGCAGTTGGTTCAAGATAGGTTATTTGAGTGGTTATAGGTTATTGTTCATCGCTCTTCACAGCATATCTAGTTTGAGCTTCTACTAAACTTGCAAGAAAATGCCTGCATTTCATGGTTCTGGTAGCCTAGTCTATTTTATCAATAGCCTAGTTCAATAGAGAAATGTGATCAGATGCTTATATGTTACAAGTCTTGGTGGTTAGGACCTGTAAACAAATGTCAAATATATTATTCACAATCACATGATATCCAACCCAGCTGAGAGTAAGATTTAAGTTGAATTAATTGTTCATGTTTTATAGGTCACCTTAAAGCTGGAAAAAGTTGATTTAACTTTGTCTCATCACCAAAACCTGGCATTTTAATTGGGGTGTGTAGACTTTTTTTATCAGCTGTACATTTGTGCACAGGCCATGTAACGGATGCGCTTAAGCAGCCTCTTATATGTAACACAAAGCGCACAATTTAGCAGAAGACAAGATTGCACATTTTGGAGAAAGATGCGTAGTGTGTGATTAGGATACAACAGACCACTTGTCTTAAGTTTTAAATGTGAGAAAAAAATATGCAACGTAGGGTAAACCATGTAAAATAAGCATGTGAAAAGTAAACTTTAACCGTGGGTGATTTGGATGGGAAGTTCAGGTATAGGCCTACACGTCGGCTCGGATATAAGCTGTTTCAGATCGCATAAAGACCTCTGAGGCAAATTGGCTTCCACAATTATTTCTGAAATCATAGTTATTCAGTAGATAGTGACATCTGACAAGTGTTCAAAAGTTCAAAGTTCAAAATGTTTATTTTTCATTTGCAATAACAGGTTATGGCAATGAAATGCTTGGTTTTCTTACTCCTGACAGTGGAGTTAAAAGTTAAAAAAGTAACAGTAATTATAGTAGCAAGCAAGTTTATTTATGTAGCACAATTCATACATAGAAACAATTCTATGTGCTTTACAGTGAAAATAAAAATACAAAATGCAATAGAATTAAAACAGAGATTGTAACAATTACACAGAGGTTATTCCTCTGATAGCACCAGAACTTGCATTATGATTGGTAAAAGATAGCAGTATACACATTTAATAATGAAATAAATCAAAAGGAGAAATATAAGATACAGCATAATAATAAAGCATAGAATAAGAAAATACGATTAATAAATCAAATAAAAAACATAGAAACCTATAAAAGTTGTCAATTAAGTTCAAGTGATAGAAACATAGGAAGCTATAAGGCCCACAGTGTGGTTAAGTTTAAGAGCTCAGTCATAGGCACGTGATAAGAGAAGTGTTTTTAGCCTGGATTTATAAATTGACACATTTAGTGAACGTCTAAGATCATCTAGTAGTTTCTTCCAGTTGTGTACAGCATAATTGCTAAATGCAGCTTCTCCATGTTTAGTTTGGACTCTGGGCTCTACTTGCTGACTTGAGTTCATGGATCTTAGAGCCCCTGAAGTGGAATATTCTACAATGGCCCAGTCAATAACCTAATAAAACTGCTGTGGTAAAAGGCCTGACGAAGTATCACGGTGGATGAAATTCTCCGTTTGGTGATGTCAATGTGTTCCAGACTTCAAACAGTCATTGCTTCCAAGGGATTTCTGACAAAGTATATATATAACAAAACATGTTATTTATAATTGTGATAAATTGTCCAATTCCATTTGAGTGTCTAAATATTTCTGGACCTAAATGTACATACAGTGGGGAGAACAAGTATTTGATACAATGCTGATTTAGCAGGTTTTCCTACTTACAAAGCATGTAGAGGTCTGTAATGTTCATCATATGTGGACTTCAACTGTGAGAGACGGAATCTAAAACAAAAATCCAGAAAATTACATTTATGATTTTATAATAATTAATTAGCATTTTATTGCATGACATAAGTATTTGATCACCTACCAACCAGTAAGAATTCCGGCTCTCACAGACCTGTTAGTTTTTCTTTAAGAAGCCCTCCTGTTCTCCACCCATTATCTGTATTAACTTCAACTGTTTGAACTTCTTACCTGTATAAAAGACACCTGTCAACACATTCAATCAAACAGACTCCAACCTCTCCACAATGGCCAAGAGCAGTGTAAAGACATCAGGGAAATCTTTGGAGGGACCTGAAAGTCCGTATTGCCCAGCGACAGCCCCGAAACCTGAAGGATCTGGAGAAGGTCTGTATGGAGGAGTGGGCCAAAATCCCTGCTGCAGTGTGTGCAAACCTGGTCAAGAACTACAGGACACGTACGATCTCTGCAATTGCAAACAAAGGTTTCTGTACCAAATATTAAGTTCTGCTTTTCTGATGTATCAAATACTTATGTCATGCAATTAAATGCAAATTAATTATTAAAAAATCATACAATGTGATTTTCTGGATTTTAGATTGCGTCTCTCACAGATGAAGTGTACCTATGGTAAAAAGTACAGACCTCTACATGCTTTGTAAGTAGGAAAACCTGCAAAATCAGCAGTGTATCAAATACCTTTTCTCCCCACTGTACGTAATCCAGCATATTTTAACACTAGGACCGCCAAATGCCTGCAGGAATTGGCTTTCAGTTTGTGTTTAAAATAAAACTGCTATTTTGAAAGCTACACCCTCCTCCCATGACTTTTCTTGAATGGGTGTATATTACATTGTTCTGTTTTCAGAATTCCAAACTCACAAATGGAAAACTATTAAGGTATTACACGTAACTGTTTATCTTAGAAGGGAAAGAAAAACAAAAATCACATACACATCCTATCAACACTCTTCAAATTTTCTCAGCTTATTTTAATGGAGATAAAGATTCTACAAATGTATTGCGCTAAATAATTAATCACAAAACTAAATACCAAAGATCACCAATTATCAATTCAGCAAATATATTACACGTTACTGTTTTTCATGAATACAATCAAAAATTGTAATTTCTATATTTTCATGTAGGCTACTGTATCATTATTTGAATTTGTGTGCATGTTGTTTACATTCTTTTTCAGTTGTAACATGTACGTTACTACCCCGTGAACATCATTGCTGCTATCCATGCATTTCAGTTGGACATGCCAACTTGCACATTTATAGATCCGACACATGACATAACATATTCTTTGTTTCACTTTTTTTAACTCTTCTTCTCGCAGTTCTGGTGAGATGTTAACTGCTTTTCATTATGCTGTACTTGTACTTGTAAACTGAAAATAAAGATGAATCAAATCTAATGAATAGCAATGAAATGGCAAAGAAATGACAATAAAATGGCAATGACGTCAATGGATTAATTAGTGATAACCCCCTGATCAACCCAGACACATCTATGTATGTGAATTAAGTGTAATGATCAAGAATGATAATGAGGGTAAACATTAATATAATCTGAATTTGGTGAGCAAGTCCGACGCAACTCAGACACAATTTACAGAGTTTAGGTAAACAGAATGGTAAACAGAACCCGACAATTCGATCACAGCATTGAAGACTCATGAATTGATTCCATTTGATCCTTTTTTAAATCCATTTTGTGTAGGTGCATGTACATAATGCCTTAAGTGCATGCATTAGGCTGTATTAACACTTTTATTTACTTACCATTAGATTTTGCATGTTTACAGTAAAATGCATTAAGTGTGTGAGCTTACAAAAATATTCCATTAATGACATCAGTTTGGTGAGTCACATTTGTAGATGTTCTTCACATGTAGTCCTGTTTCTCTTTGGTATGGCTATTAGGCTTGACAGAGACTATTTGCTTTTGAATTGGCAAACATTTGTTCATTAGTGGGAAGGGAGATGCATTTAAGCATTAAGAGTTTTAATTTCTCATTAGTCACACAAGTGTTGGTTTCTAATGCCATACAATTTACAATTCCAGAACAATACCACACGTATGGATGCTGGTGCTTTGTTCTGTGTAGCTGCTCAAGAAACAGAGAAAACCACTTCTGGATTTTAACAAAGATTTTGGGTTTTAAATCTACATTGAAAATGGCAATAAGCTAGAGTTTAACGGATTTTGGGGTGGTGGTGCTGTGTGTAGTGGGGTTTATCATAATGAATCATAGATCCATATACTGTATGAGATATTTATAGGCCCTCGAAAACATGAAACAACATAATTCTAGCTTCAACATATAACACAATATATCCATTATAGCAAATCACTGAGTCCGCTGAAGCTCATTGGTTGATGCATCGAGTCTCCCTGGGTGTCCTTTCATGTGAGAGAGAGTTTTTTATCACGGGAGACAGTTCTAACAATTGCACAATGTACCTTTAAGCCACACAAGTATAGAAGGTAGAGCAATCTGTGCTTCACTCTATATCAGGCAAATGTTGGAAGAGAAAACCTCTTGTGAGGACCTGTCAGGGAAAGGTGATAATGTTGTTTACCAATGTTCAGTCTAAAGCGCTGCCACAGGCATAATCAAAGCAAGTCTACTCAGCAAGGCTTAGAAATTCCTGCCATGTCTTAAGGCCTGTGAAACGCATCAGGTCTGACGACTCATACAGCCACCAGTAACTTGCACCTGTCATATCTATCAAATCCCTTTGTAACTAACATCAATGTGGTGTTATACACTTACAGTATTTAAAAGTGGTTCCTATTTTTTATTTTTTACAAATGTCTTTCTCCACCCTAAATTTGGAATGTTCAATATGTGGTTATGGCCTTGCCTTGTTTTGTGCTGAGGAGGCAGAAGCTCAGATGGCCTTTTATACGTAGTTTCCTGTTAAGACATATTTGTCTTTAATATTTGGGGAGAATACATTTATAATGAATGTAGAGTAATGCAGTTGTTCTCAACCAGGGGTACTAGGACCTCCCCACAGGGGGTACTTGAAATAACTCATGACACCATGAGCTGTAATTCTGTAACTGAAAATGTTTGGGAATGGCTGGTCTAATGTGTAGTGTATTGTGCTATAACACACTTTGCATTGAATTATATATATTAGTTTACATTTACATATGTATTTTTGGTTATGTACAGTTATACTCCATTAAGATGTTACACAATATCACTAATTTTTAAACAGCGCATTGACCAACAAATACCTCTGTTTGAACACTTGTGTGTTAAGGTGGGTGACCTCTAATCAAAGTCAAATTTGAGTTTATACTGCAGATAATGAGTAAGCGAGCTTGACAGAGACCCCACAGACAGGCAATGTTGAGCACGTTAGTCGGACTGAATGGGAAAGAGGCCTTTTGGTCCCTGTCCCTGTTCAGCTATTAATTGGGACTGGAAGTTTAACAGCCACCTAATGCGCCATGACATTACATTCCATCTGGTGAAGGGAAGGTATGCTCCTCAGAGTGCCCTCTGGTGGCCCTTTGACACTGTAGGAGGACAACACTGCACATGTTCAGAAGGAACAGAAACAACATTAAGCCGGGAACAAGTGTGTGTCTGTGGCAGTATGTCTGTGCGTGTGTAGCAGGGTATATGTACTATGTGTCAGTCTCAGTCGTTCTGGTCTCCAAAATAGGGACGTACTATCCCGACTTGTGAAATGATTTCTCCCCTTCCTAATGTACATCTATCCAACAACACAATAGCAGGTGCAAAATAGAAGATTCAAAATATATTCCTCTCAGCTGTTATGATTATATCCCGCTGCTTGATCATCCATTGTTTCCAGATGACACGTGAAAAAAGGGAACGCAGTCATGAGCCTACATCTCCGATTGACCTACCATGCCCCCCGACCTACTAGGAGGAGTCACTTATTGTTGCTGTCAGCATAGTGTCAATGTAGTATTCCACTTGCTACACCAACCAACCAAAAGCATCTTACTTTCATTTTCAAGATAGAATAACACAACAATCATACCAGCTGTAATGGCTTTCAAGGGAAGTGAAAAGCTGATGGCCATAGCATAGGAGTGCCATCATGGTTTAAAACTATTGTTTTGGTCTGCAGTCAAAATGATTCTGAGTCTAGCTGCAAGTTGAATTTGTTTCTTGCATTTGGAAAGCATAAACAAAGATAGAAATTGACAAAGAGCTGGAAGGCATGTTAGCTCCTTTGCCTGGTAATACAATGTGCTCTCTGTGATGTCCCTAACCCCGAGGGCTCCAAGCGAAATGGTTGTACCGTGGGTCGCGTGAAAGTAAATGGTGGCAGTGGCCCTGGCTCTTTGGGGCCAGAGACAAAGAGAGGCAATTTTTCCTTCTTGAGTGGAAACCCACCTCAGGTGTGGCTCTTTGGTAGCCCACCTCAAGGTTGCTGTATATCTGCCTCATCCCTACTAGAGCCATTTCCCTATTTCCATAGCACATGGACAAGCTGTGTTCATCATTCTACCACTAATGAGGCTGGTAGAGAAACACCTAGGTAGCTGGAATATGGCGGGAGCACTGAAAAAGAACAGTTAATTCAACATCCTGCCAGCCTCAATTATAGGTGTCACATGTCCTGCGGCTAATGCTTACAGTCCCGGGAACAGCGAGCGCCGCGTTACCCACGCACTCTGCCATGGCAAGAGTTGCTTTATTATACTGTGAGCAGTTGGAAAAGAAGGGAAGGTTGCCACAGGGCGAGGGACCACTGATTTGTATTCAGTGTATTCCAATTGGTGCCCAGTATGCATATAGTCCCTGTAGTTGCCTGAAACCAGGGACAGGAAGAATGAGGATCTAATTTGTCCCATCCGGCGGCTCTCTCTTATCATGCTCTAATTCTTCCCCCTATTCTCTTTTACATGTTCTTCCCTGCATTTTTGTACCACACCCTTTATATAATGTTTATCTATTTCTGAATGGTCTTCATGCCCACTTGAATCTCTCTTTTGTCCTCTATATCTGCTCATTTTCATTGCCTGCAGCTGACCCTGTGTCTCCAAGTACTTCATATCTCTCAGGGATTAAATTGAAGGCAAAAAAAGGCCATCCTCATTCTCCGCAAAACAAAACAAATGTTTTTCTTCTCTTTTCAACTGATTGCAGTCACGTCAAATCTTTGATGAGCTACTTGCATTTCAGAATTCATAATCTTGTGGTGATGAGCACAACCAGACAGAGTTGCTCTTCTATAGGATGAACAGAGCAAGATGTTGGCATGTGTTCTAGTTTGAAATTGATTTAGACCCCACACCTTTTAAACCTTTTTCAGGTCCAAGAGGGATAGATCCCACCAGTGTAATCAAACAGAGCGTAAATCAATGATAAACAATGAATCTTCTGCAGTACAAATATCCAAACAAATCCATGAATCCTGAGCAGCAGACATGCAATCCAATGACTTTGGTTACCTGGAGTTGTGGCACAATGACAGGATTGAAAATATGTAGTTACTTCACCAAGATTTCCCAAGAAATAACATTTCCTGGGACCAATCAGTTTTTTTATTTTCAGAACACATTTTAAAGGTACCCGATATTTGTTGGCCCTGGTTTAGCGTATGGTCAGAGCAGGTTTGGGTATGGTAGCTAGACTAGGAAAGACAAATTAAGTGAAACATTCTAATTTGGCGATTCTGATTGGATTCTAAGAGTGATTCATTTATGAGTTAAAACATTCCTCAAGAATCAGTGGGTATATTTAATTAGTTCAGTGGTAAAAAAAACTGTAGCAAGTGTCTGCAGATTGCCCCTTTAAGCTTTTGGTATATTCAACAATGAACAGCATGTCTTTATTTACCTCTTTCTGCTTTGTGCTACTTTCCTGACAGTGAAATCCCAAAAGAACCCATATTGGAAAGGACACATTGGTTGAAGCACTTTTCAATTGCTTTACACAAGCCCACAATCAGCAGCTTGAGGCTGTCATACTAAAAGAATGTGACCCTATTGTTAGCCCTCCTTTTCCATCCTCATCTTTTTCCCCTTCTCTTACCTATTTATTCTCCTCCTTTCTCGTGTCCTATTGCTCGTCGCCTTTTTCTTCATTTCACTCTCTTCGCATTCATTGCGTTGTCGCTGTTCTCATCTTCTCCTGGAGGTCCTAGGGGAACCAAATGAGTGGGATGTCAGAACTGAAGAGAGGGTGGTGCAGGGACAGGGGTGGGGGGCTGGCTGGCTTGTTCGGTTGATATCATCCACACTGATGCAGACCGTCACATTCACTCTCACTCATCAAGCCTGCTGTGCAAGGGCAGAAGTGGCTGTGCATATCTGTTAAATTGAAAGGGGGTGCAGGCAGGGACTGAGAGTGGCGCCTATCCCCCTGATTGTTATCGCAAAACAGCAGCTAGTCCACCTCTTGTCCATTGCCAACCAGGCTAAGACCGTATGAAGATGTGCCAAGTTACTGAAATATAACATAAAACCTGACATATTTTATCCTTCAAAGTCGTATTAAGCAATGCGCTTGGTTTCGCGTACTGCACAAATCATTTTGAATCAATGAAATGGAGTACATTTGATGTCAACTCACTGTATTTCAAGCCTTTAAAAGATTGAGGCATCAAAATGTCAGTAGGTAATTGGCTGTCTAAAGATAACACAATGTATATCATTTTGATATGGCAGACTATGATATTCTCCCATAATAGGGTAGTTAAATACTGACTCGCAGATCAATGATGAAGTAGAGGGTGAAGTAACTGTGTGATAGGATCTGCCATGTGGCTACTTTCACTTCGACCAATTACAAGATGATGAATTATTTTAAAAACCACTGGGCCGAGGGCTTGTAGAGGTGAAGAATGTTAACATTTATTCACAGACTGACAAAATGTAAAGATGGAATCGGCATTAGAGGAGCTAAGCTACTGTCAATTTCAAGACGATGGCACTTGATATGCGGCAGTAATACAATAAATCACTGGTACAATGACAGTGTTCCCTGTTGAAGTAATTTTTGTTATTGTAGCAATATCACGAATGGAAGTGTTGGTTTCACCATTAAGGATTCCAGCGTTAAAGTAGGGCTTTACTCTATTTCAATAACCTTCATCTTTTATCTTCAGCTATTAATATAGTCCACAGAGGTGTGATTGCAATATCTTCAGTTGATCATGTCTCAATGATTTTTGGAAAGTCTAGTTCTCTAGAGTTGTAAAACGTGTGATAGCAGTACAGCACCTGGAGAGTTTGGTTTCATCCCTCTTCATTTCACACCACCATCCCATTAATCCATAAATATTTATGTGTAATTATCCCTTCAACATGAAGATAAGATATTACAATTAATTATCATTAATCTTTAGATTTTGGTGCACATAATTTGTATGTGTTTTTGTGCATATTCCAACCACTCAATTTCCCTTTTGTTGTTTCTTAATCTGGAGTTCAAATGTATGTTATTTGGATTCGATCCCTTTGATTAAAACTGTACACCCAACGTGTTGAAGATGCAAAAGGGAAGAGGGGAAAATCATTCTTCACAAGCAAAAATTGCTTCTGCTTTCATTTTGAATGGAACATGTTGGAAAAGTTCTTTACAATCTTGACAACAATTCTCAATAAGATTGAGGTCTGAGATTTTACTTCAAGGCCAATCAAGGTCATTCAGTTAGTGGTTTTAAAGCCACTTCAGTTTAGCCTTGGCTGTGTGCTTATGATTTTTACAGAAAAAGGGAACCTTGGCAACAGTCTAAGGCCTTTTGCAGATGTATTTATGTTTTCCTCAAGGATTTGGCTCCATTGCACTCAGTACTGCCAGTTTTCCTGTCTCTCCCATTTGAAGGCATCCCCATGGCATGCTACTGCAACCACCATGCTTTAATGTTGGGATGGTGTTCTGGCAATTTCAAAATCATCCTGGTCTTCGTGTTGGGGTGAGGTTGTCTTGATATGATTTCTGCCATAGATACAGATGTATTAAATCTGATATCACCTGACACTTTAATTCCACTGCAACTTTTTAAGTTTGTCATGCATAGCAGTGGGGGTGTACATCAAAAAATCGATTTCGCCCAAATTGAAATTATAAACAATATTTGGTATATTTGGCCTGACCCTTTCCGACTGGCCATTGGACTGAGGGTGGAAGCCTGACAAACGAATGAGTGTACAGAACGTTTTTCAGAACTAGGACGAGAACTAGGGCCCATGGTCCGACACAATGTCGGTGTGGAGGCCAAGGAGCAGGAAGATGTGCTGCACCACAAATCTATCTTGGAGAGGATAGCATGGGACAAAGAGCTGGGCCACCTCCAGGGTAGAGTTGTGACTGCTGAGCATTGCGGACTTAGAGAACATAAGGGAAGTCAGGAGGCAGAAAGAATGTATTCAGGGTGCGTGGGTAGCTGCGGGACTGAAAAGGCTGGAGAGGGCATCAGCTTCTGTTCTTGGAACCATGCTGGTATAACAGAATAGTGAAAATGGGTGAAAAGCAGGGCCCATCTTGTCATCTTTATGGTCAGTCATTCAGATATGTTTAGGTAGGACACAAGCACAGTGAGAATAGAGGACTTTTAATAAAAGAACTAAGAAGTAAAAAACTAAGACAAGACACAAACAGAATGTTGTTCTGAAATTGAATAGGGATAGTGATAAAGACTACAGGTGAGGGCAGCAAGGAAGCTAAACTGGTGTCTGTGCTCCAAATGAGGGCGTTGGATGTTGGATCTCACCTGCTGTGCCAGAATGACAAGAACATCAAACATATATAATAGATTGCCCAAATCTGGGGTTCTGGCTAATGAACTATAGATACTTTTTTTTCCCCAAAGAACAATGAAACTAAGACTTAAATGAAGACCATTGATGTTAGGCAATCTTGCTCACTATGAACTGAAGTGGTTATAATTCATAATATTGTTGATTTGTGTTTTAATCGGGAAGTTTGCCTTTCAAAGAATTACAAAGCAGCTTGCAAGGGTAAACATCTGTAGGACAGAAGTACAACTACTCTCAACTGATTAGACATAGGCTAGGGTAGCTATGGGGCAAGGTTCTGACTACCCATGAGATTGCATTTATAGTGTTAACCAGGTTTTAAAACAACACAGTTTAAAGGTTACTGTACATTGACTATGTTTACACATATTGGATTACAGGTTTACATGTTGTGTTCTTGAAATAAGGTTCTACTTGACAATTCTGCAAGAATAAAATGTTCAGTAGCCACACATATCTTATTTCCAGTCAAAGTAGGCTCTCCTTGTTCTTTTTTCCCAGTATCTTGATCATTTATGCCAACTACTACAGTGTTGTGACATAATATTTTACTTTGTCTGTTAGTAGCAGTTACACATTGTGGCTTTAATTAATTATGATTGTTTGAAATGTCCAGTGCAACCAGCAGAGGGTGTTTGCATGAAAATGTCAGCAAAGTGTTTCTGTGTGGCTGCAGATAACAATAAATACTATAGCAGGGCAGAGATTCAGAATTTTCATAGATTCAGGTTTGAAAAAACTGGGTATTAATTGTATTATTTAAATAATAACTTGATAAATTACTCAAACAAACAAAAATAAACACTGTTGTGGTCCAATGTGGAAATGAAAGCAAATCTCTAAAAGACAAATGTTCATTCAAATTCTATTGGGATTTTCTGTTCAATTTTTACGTTAATCCGATAGCCAGAAAAAAGCATTGTCATACCTTGGTAGGAGTGAGAGTGCCTTCCCAGAGTAATCACAGAGGCATCGAATTATGGAGCAATTGCTAATGGGTTTTCAGTGGGGCTGATTTACACCCGAGTCCCTCTGGTATGTTCCCTATGCAATGTTATGATACGCCCGTCTCCTGGGAATACATTAAGTGTTGAGGCTGTCAAATAAAAGTGTGAATGCCTAGGACTAATTATGGCCATTTTAGTGTGTGCGTGTGTGTGTGAATGTGTTGCGTGTGTTGAGATGCTCTGCGTCTGTATGTTAGATGATAAAAGCTTCTTGCTATTAGTTTAAGTGACTTAAACAGTACTACCTTTCTAACCTGATAACTCCTCTGATGGAGAAAATTCCTTGTTCCAATTCGATCCCTGAATGGGCAATTTACCTTTCGCTAACTCATTCTGAAATCTAGACAGTGAGCTAATACTGCCAAGGGTACCTACCCAAGAGTCTTACTGGAAATGACTATGCAAGAAACGAGTGGCCCTGATATTTACACAACGTAGCATAACTTTCCTGCTGACCGTTCCCTGTTGACCATCAATCATGAATAGACCATCGATCAAATGGCCCGTCAGTCCAGCCCACTTGCGACATACCAATGTTTTTCCAATTTAAAATCTGATATTGATGGAACACTAGCTAGCACGAAGTAGCTTTCCCCCAGCCAAGTCTTAGAGCCAGACCATATTCCCCCATGACCCTAATAAAAATAACAAAAAATAAAATTACCATATGCAATTTCAGTTCAGAAAAAGCGCCCTTTTGAGAATAATGATTTCAAAAATGCAATTTCACTTTCTGTTTTGATTGATTTGTCTGGCCTCCTCTGGTTCCAGACCAGTGACGTGTGCTCACATTCCAGGATCAGCATGATGCTTATACTATGCATAATTTCAACACATTGTTATCTGATGAATGTGAGGTGTTTTATATTGTCAGATAGATACTCCCAGAGCGTTTCCCCTCAACGTGATGTGCCTTGATCTCTGTGATGATCTACCAGGATGTCACATTTGAATGTTTAATGGTTTCTCTCCTAAAAGAAGTTTAAGGGACAAAAATAAGCTGTAATCAATGTGAATTGTCTTTATAAAAGCTTTAGAAAAAATATAGAAAAGTTAAATCGTCCTTTCACATTTCTGGAGGTTCTTCGCCAAATACAAGAACAGCTCACAGATTCTGTCTTTTAAGTATTCAACATTAAAAAGATCTGTAACACATTTGCAGTGAGTATGGCCTGCCAAGACGTGAAAGATTAGGAAAATAGAGCACATCTCAGGGAAATAGTTAAGTTCCATGGTCATTTGACCTTAGCCTGATCATAAGAAGCAGAAAGTAGAATACTGTAAGTTTTAGTGCAATCAGGAAAATCAAACTGACAACCTTTGTAAGTTATGCATGGCCATTCAAATTTCAAAATGCCAATGTTGTTGCTAGCTTTCTGATATTTTTTTTCCATACAGCTATGAATTATATTACAAATGAGTATAACTCATTTGAAATTTGGTCAAACCAATTGTCTTAGTTTCGTTTTAAACTTTTACTGAATGTATTTTTTTACCAGTCAGCCTTGTTGACATACAATAGGTTAAGTTTGGATTTCAGTCAGAACACAATGTTGGAAATGTGCCCACTATCATGTTAGAAAAGGTTCAAGGAACCAAGACAAGCATTGTAACAGCTAGCTTGCCCATTCCATAATAAGTTACTTTTTCCACATTCAGTGGTGTAATTTTATGATTTGAATGTAAAAAACAATAGCGATTTCACAGATAACAAATTTCACCAGAATCAACTACAACATATAAAGGAATTATTCAATATATAAAGCAATTCTATTCTTCTGGATCTGGAAGGTCATTTAAAGCTTTATTTTGCTGCTTAGGGATCCCCAAAAAGCAGTACTGACAGAGTATACAGTTACAGCATATGTACAAAGCAAGGCAGTCCCAGGTAAGTAAAAGCCTGCATTGAGCCTAGACTTGTGTCTTGGAGAATCTGTCAGAATTCTTGAAGGAGGTGGACAAATAATGGATGTTGCAGGTGAGGGCTGATTAATGAAAGCTGGTTGCAGATGGTGAACAGTAATAATTCCAATCATTAAAAAAATCTAAATTGACGAATCCTGCTCTCATCACACTGGTCTCAGTCAATCACTCAATGAGATTTGATACACAAAATACACATTTCAACATTTTGAGTGTTTTGTTTAGTATTTACACATAACTGATGATATTGTATTGTAAATGCTGGATGTTTTTATGTCCATTCATAACATCAGTAAATTAATGCCAAATTGTATGGAACTGTAGCACAAAGGTGGTATGTACAACCATATACACATGCACCATATTTGGGATTGGTAAGAAACTGGTAAATACACTTTATCATAAAATTATCAAGGACTGTGTGTGCAGTCAATGGAGGAAAGGTTCTCAAAAAAGGAATGAGAAAAGGATTCAGGTTTCCAACAAATATACAATCAGACAAGGCTAAACAGGTTTTCGCAAGCATGGCACAATCTCTACATCTCCTCCCCGAGGACTGAATGTTGTAGTAGCCATTACCTATACCAAAACATATTTCACCTAGGGAGAAGTGATTGTAATTCATCCCCTGGCTGTGACCCCAACGGTGAGAGCGTGTGTGTGTGCGTGTGTTTGTGTGCGTGTGTTTGTGTGCATGTGCGTGTGTGCGTGCGTGTGTGCGTGCGTGTGTGTGTGTGTGTGTGTGTGTGCATATTTGTGGGCGTTTGTGTTGTACATGAGCTCATGCACAAATGGCCATCACCTCTGAGTGTGCATTACATTGAAACCTTTTGGAGCATGAATAAATCATTCTTTACTTTCACTTCACCAAGCCAATTCCTGCAACAAGTCTGTGTTGTCTCTGAAGCTATGTTTTCAGCCACAAGTGCTGTCTTGCTTCCACCCTTTCATGGTTGAGCATTATTAACCACTTTTCACTATGGGAACCAAGCACATGAGTTTAGGATATGACCTTCATTTAAGAAAACAGTTAGCAAAAACAGAACTAGTGAGCTGTACAAGAGCAATATAGCAAAGAGATTGTAGAGGAACGCTTGATATTGTCAAAGCTTGCAAAGAAAATGGGACCAAATAACAAACATGTCCCAAAGGGACAATATATTTTACAGCGCAGAGTAAAAATGAAAAAAGAGACACACAAATGAATAAAATCAGTAGTGGAGCAGAAGTGGAAAGAACTTGGATTAGGTCCAGGCCCAAGATTTTCTTTCCGTAGCACATCATTGGCCGATGGTCTTAATGGACAAGGCACATTCCAACTCTAAGTGCTTTGACATCTTGCTGCCATAAATAAACGCCAACGGGACTGCTCTATTAGGCTAAACAAAGCCCTGTGTGTCCCTCAAAAGCCAGGAAGTGCCCCCCTAATGGTACACTAATGCCTTTATTGGATTACGCATAGCTTCTCCTATTCCAATGCATGAAAACGACGGCATTTCAAAGTTGCATCAGGAGAATTTGATGGAATGGGCCATGTGCACCCCTGGAGTATACACACAGATATCGCCCAGGCCCTAAGATTACTGCAATTAAAATCATTTTAAGATGAAGTTCATAGTCATCTCCTTTGGCTAAATGCTTTTCCCAATTGACTTGAAGATGGCTGTAAACCGGGGCCGGATGGATGCCGAAGATAGGGGGCCATGACAGCACTCAAAAGAGGAGTTAAGGACTGATAGAAAACATGATAGCTGATGCTACTTAAGGGTTGAGCATATGTCTGGGAAAGTGCATATGACCTGGCACCAGCTGAAATGTTGCTGTATGTGTGTTTAATGGTTCTCTGGATTACAACCAATAAGCTTCTAATTGTCATTCAGCTTTGGGCTGGCATAGACATGGTATTTCATGTTTACAACAATTTTGGGAAGTTAGCCTTTGTTCACCCCTCTGGATTTTAGGATGTGATATGTGTACCTACTCTTTCCCACACTTAAACTGAGGATTTAAATAGTGGGGGTAAAGTTTGCTAATGATTGGTGCTACACATAGCTTTTACTGGGGAGAAAGGTGAAGAATCGTGTTGCAATCCTCAAGTCGGTCTGACTTAATTGATGGCATCCTTCCTTTTTTGACAATGTGTATAGGACACAAATTATGTTTCATGATGTCGTCATCATCATCATCATCATATCCATCATCATGCATATTTACATGGCCCCAGAGGTGGCCATTTCCAACCTGCAGACTACAGAGGCAATTACTGTGCAAATGATGCAGATGGTGCAACAAATAAAGTACTTAAGAAAATGCTTTTTCCATTAGTCAGACACTTAGTTCAGTGCATAAGGAGCTTGGGTGTGCGTCACTTCGTCCAAAGGAAGTCTATGTGTGTGTGGGGGGGGGGAGGCCATTAGTGACCTAGTCTGAGACTGATCAGTTCAGCAAATTGGGGTCTGGAGCACCTCTTGCAAGCTTTTAAGGGCTAGCCAGAGTGATGACTGAATGAAATAGCCTCTGTGTGTGTGTGTTTGTGTCTATGTACACATTTCTGCAACTGTTTTTGTGGTATTTTTTATTGATAATCCCATATATGACTGGGTGTGGATGGTTCAAAGCTTCTCATGTGTTTCAAAGCTTCTCACCTTGCATTTCTAAGTACTGGTAATTGATCCATCAAATGTGCCATCGGAGAGGTCCCTCACACCCAAAAGTGTTGGCTTGTTGCAGTAATGAGAACGCTGACAGGGGTGGTTGCCCCTCCATTATACTATCACCATAAAGTCACACCCCCCCCACCACCTTCCTTCCCATCCCTCCATTTTAAGACTCCACAGTTTTCATCAGGAGGATTATATATCATCTCCTGCTGCTGACTTCTAGCTTTCACCACTCGCACCCACGTCGCCTCAGAACTCCCCAGAGGGTGTTTCAGAGCCACTTGACCAGATGCTCATGTAATTTCCACCGTTTTCTTTAGCTCTAATAGGAAGGGAGATGTCACTTTGGTCTCATCCTCTGGTAACTTATAGAGGCAATTTTCTCACACCTAGGCTATGGTGCAGCATGTGCCCTGAGCATTGCCTTGCTAGGCATGCATTATTGCTATAGTAACTCTCATGAAAAGCTATTAAAGGTAAATTATAGGGGCAGGTAATGCTAACATGCTCAAACTGTTGTGTTTTTCTGGGGGTCAGCATGTACTGTCACAGCAAATAAAATGACTTGACCTAATGGGGAAAAGTTCAGCTCTGTCAATATAGGAAGCTCCTGTAAAGTTTGGCCAGTAACAGAGAAAGGGTAACAGAGCAATTTAATGTAAAATATATGACGTACATTACTGATTATTATCTTCATCTATTGTCCCTGAACATTGACCTTTATGACAATGTCTAGAAACCAATATCTAAAAAAAGGTTCCAAAAGGATAATTCAGCAGTTCCCCAAGTATAACCCTATTTGTTTGAGGTCTGCCCTTTTTAGGTGCCATGTATCCTCTCTGGAAATGTCTCTTAATGGAAGCTAAAAGCGTTCTTCAAAGGGTTCTCTTAAGGGGATAACTGACTGGTGTGCAGACTCTTCAAAACAGGTTCTCCTACCGGGCATCAAATAACCTCCAGCATTTGGAAGCACCCTTTTTTCCCATAGGTCTATACTATGTCTCACCTACCCAGGTAATTTGAAAGAAAGTTGGAGGGTGAGGAGGTTGAGAGAGCCGTGCCAAAGCAGCTGTTCCCCTCAGGTCTTATGAAGACTTCTGGGTAAAGTTGTCCTAAATAACTGACAGTAGACTGATGGATGTACAACAGAGCTGGCTAAAATTGGACACAAGGTGACTTTGAGGCTATTTTTCTCAAGACTATTCTGATAACTGGTGCATCAAATGAACTGATGAGATGAGACCTTGGAGAGGAGGCTGAGAGTGAGAGATTAGCACAGCAGTCAGTAAATAATAAGCCAATCAGAAGATTTGTCTTCCGCACATAGAGAAATAGCAATGTCCTCTATTGGTTTTGGAAAAACACTCCAGAGATCAGTCTTTTCTAGGGCATTGATATGACATTGACATTATAATACCCATACTTGGAGTCATGACTACAGAACATTTGGGTTCTGTTTCTCCTGGGCACTGTAACTGGCTATGTCTATATGATTGATGAGTAATTCTAGGTCAGAACGTGCTTTTTCATTATTATTCTTACATATGAATGGACCTTGAAAGAATGTACTGTTAATCTCAAATAATCGCGCTATATTAAATGTTTAAATATAGTCCAAGATAATTATCTGTTTTCAAAATGTTCTGTGAGAATAAGTTCTGGCCTTGACAAATCCATAGGGTGAACAAGAAACTGACACAATGTTGTGGAATCTGAGCATGAACAATTCCAACAATATGAATGTATGTAAGTGAATGTGCCTAGATTTGAAAACAAAAGAAACATCTCTGTTTAGATGATCTCTCTGTAGGTTGTGCTCTGATAACCACACAAATGTTTACATTGACCATTTGGCATGGGGGTTACTGTCTTGGAAACCTGATCTTAGCTAGGTAAACACACCCTTCAATGTATATATCAGCTTGTAACCAACATTTCAGTGAGAAGAGAAGAGCTCGAGCCTGTAACATCATGCGCTAATAGACAATCTAATGCTGCAATTAACAAATTAATTACTGTCTCCCTTGACAACCGGGTACGCGATCATTATTACAACCACTATACGAAACGGCAGATTTCTAACAATGTCAGCAGTGTGTTTTTGAATGTATGATGGTAATTTTATGCTTCTCTTAACTCAGATATTTTTTAGCCCATGCAGTGCTCTGTATTTTTGGGTTCGGCAAGTACATTCCCCTCCAAAAGTACTGAAGGGCAAGGCAAATCCTTTTGTTTTTGTTGGTCACTGAAGACATTTGGGTTTAAAATCAAAATATGAGTTTGAGACAGGAAATTTCAGCTTTCATTTCCTGGTAAACAACTTAGGACATATCACCATTTGTATTAGACCACAGCAATTTTAGGTGAGCAAAAGTAAAGGAACAAATTATCTTAATGTAAATAAGATGTAATATTTGGTGGCATAACCCTTGCTTGCAAAAACTGCCTCAAGCCTGCAAACCATCGACTACACCAAACTGTTGCATTCTTCATTTGTCATGCAATTCCAGGCTTTTACCGTGTTTCTATACACTTCTGAATTCATTCTGCTGCTACCATCATCAGTTACATCATCAATGAATATTAATGAGCCTGTTCCAGAAGCAGCCATGCACGCCCAAGTCATGACATTACCTCCACCATGCTTCACAGATGAGCTGGTATGCTTCGGATAAACAGTTCCATTCTTTCTCCACACTTTGGCCTTTCCATCACTTTGGTAAAGATTAATCTTGGTCTCATCAGTCCATAAGATTGTGTTTCAGAACTTTTGCGGCTCATCTCTGTACTTCTTTGCAAATTTAAATCTGGCCTTCCGGGTGATGAGTGGTTTGCATCCTGTGGTGTGGCCTCTATATTTCTGCTTTTTGAGTCTTCTTCGAACAGTGGATTGTAATACCTTCACCCCTGCACTGTGGAGGTCATTGGGGATGTCACTTACTGATGTTTTAGGGGTTTTTTTCACAGCTCTCACAATATTTCTGTAATCAACTGCTGTTGTTTTCCTTGGCCTACCTGTTCGTACCTATCTGTTGCTCAGTACACCAGTAGTTTATTTCTTTTTCAGGACATTCCAAATTGCTGTGCTTGCTATTCCCAATGTTTGTCCAGTGGATCTGGTCGATTTTCCTTCTTTTCTCAGCACGACAATGGTTTGCTTTTCTCCCATAGACAGCTCTCTGGTCTTCATGTTGGTTTATCCTCTTTAACAAGAAATGCAGTGTTTATAGGTTTAAACCAAGGATGGAAACTTAGACTAGTCATGCAGAGCTATTTAATGTTTGAACAGTCAACCTAAAAGGCAACATCTGGGCAACAAGAAACATCTGTCAGTCACATGTTCCCATACTTTTGCTCACTTGAAAAATGGGTGGGTTCAAACAAAGGGTGGTATGTCCTGAGTTGTTTAACACATATAGATGTGAATAACAGGAAATGAACATGAAATTTTGAACCCTTGTCTCATACTCATCTTTCGATCCTGAACCCAAATGTCTTCAGTGAACAACAAAAGCAAATTAATTTGCCTTACCATTCCAATACTTTTGGAGGGGACTGAATTTTCTAGTAAGTACATTGGTGTGCCACCATTCTGTTTTTACCAGAATTAGCAGTTAAATCTTTTGATTGATTAGTTAGTTCCACCTCATTAATTCCAGTGCACAAGCCTCCCCTTTAGTACTCATCTGATTAATATATATTGCAATCTACCAACACCCATATTTTCCACCACTACATGCTTTCATCTACAACAGACAGAAAGAAGAGAGAGTGTTCAGGGAGAATAATGCCATTTCAGGATAGGGCCTTATTTAATTTACAGCAGGTCGATGGAGGTTCTCCAATTGCCTCTCTGATTAATAAGTAACCCACACTCACTGTCCATCACTGTCCATCTCCCATTAAGCCTCTGAGATGGGGGTCCAAATTGCCTGGCAGGGTCGACTGATGGAAAACACACTCTCGCCCTCATTCTCTCTCTCCATCAACATTTTCCAGAACTTTATTCTATGTATTAGTCAGAGACTGACTTATCTAGTCTGCATTTAATTATTTTCCAGATCTATTCACAGAAATATAAGAAAATTCTTGCCAACATATATATCAGAACCCAATCAATGTTCAATGATTAATGTATCATCGAGGAATAAATTAACGCCAGTTCCTACATGTGGTTTCAATGTCCAACGTGCAGTTTTTCATCCATGAGTGATTTTCCTCCACCTGTGGATTCCTTGTCATGACATTATATTTCATGCGTTGCCTTGAATGGACTTGAGCCAAGACAAAGTGCCTGGGATTTTGTGGGTGAGTTTAGCACAGGCTTACTTGAAAATCAAAAAAAAAACTACCTGTCAAATCACAGTTTCATTAACAATTACCCTCCAATGCAGTGTGCCCCCAGGACCCCTGAGGTACATTTCAAAGAGCCAAATATGGAATAAAACATGCTGTGCTGCTGTGTGCATGCTTGTGTTTATATAAGGAGAGATGGTATCCATTAAAGCTGACAGCAAGCAAGCCTAGGTTTTTACACCAAGCCAAAGGCAAAATCAGCCAGCTCTGTGGTCATGAATTATAACCACCTCTGTTGAATTTCATCAGTGAGTGACTGCATCATTAAGCCATTGTTGATTTTCCACTGTACACAATGTGTTGCACTCAAACAATCGCATTACATAACATGTTAGGTCTTCCTAGGCCTTCACCTGAGGCAATTCAAAGTTGTTAACCAATAAGGCAACAGTGTGAGAGGTCTTGGGGACACATGTAATTACTTACAGTATCTGTGTCTAATTACTAGGCAGCCTTTCCCTTGCCAGCAAACAGATGCTTTTCCTTGCTTATATCTTATCTGAGCCTAAGCTTGGAGTGGTGACACAAATATTTGTAACGCAAATCAGGGCCTTGATGCTCCCTTGACTAAATAATAACATTGATTTGTAAACTGTGGTGCTCTCCGCTAGTCACCTCAACGTCTTTGTTCTGTGAGACTATACTGTCGGCCATTGCTTGATGTATGACATGTGCAGTATGAATTCTATAGGAGTCTGATATGGTGGGAATTTCATCAATAGAAGAAATGGAATTTCCAGTCTTTGCCCCTGAAGAGAATCAACTCAATCCATAATGAACAGATGCTTTCATGACATACCTTAACACAAAATGCATACATATTGGAAATCTTGGAAAGCACATCAGATATGTGCATTTTTTATCAGTGTTTTGATTTGGCAAAATGTGTCTACCAGTTATACCTCTCACTGAAACCGTTTTAATCTTTATTTATGTTTCCCCAAGTGTCACGTCCTGGCTATGCCCCTAGCCATCTTTGCGCTGGCTGGGGCCATAGTCAGGATGGGACTAGAAGAGATGCCTCTAGGCATCTCTATGTGATTGGGTCTCCCCAATTGGTGGCAGGTGTGGATGGTTGCCTCCAATTGGGGAACCTATTTAAGTTGATGGTTTGCCCACAGTGGTGTGGTTCATTTTGGATTTGTCAGCTGTAGACTATGCTACGCAGTCACTGGAGCTGCTTTAAGTTTGTTTTGTTTCTGTTCATCATTAAACATGGAATACCTTCACCTGTTCGCCTCAGCGTTTGTGTCCTTCAACCAGCACTGTGACACCAAGACAAAAGATGGTGACGTTACTAAATGTATCCAATATTATTTTTTCACATTTTTGTTATTGACAATGCTGGGAAAAGCTCAGTAAATGTTACATGAACAGAATAAAAATCACAGTATAAGGCAGGCATGGGTAACTGGTGGCCCGCGGGCTGCATAGAGTCCCCACCCCCTTTTTTTGTGGCCCTCGGATGAATTTAGGACACAGTAAGAAATAAAAAAGGGGGAGAAAATGCCATATTTGATCTGAAATTTGTTGTAAAGTTAATATTGGATCCAACTAAATATATGCTGGAAACAAAGCACGAAATAAACCTGAAATCATTTTTTGCATGTTTACACATATAACAGTAATTTCAGGGTCAGCTGTTATGTCTTTCTAAGTGTATCTGAGAGTGTGCTGATATTTGAGCCAAAAACACTTGATGATACCTGTTACAGAAATATCAAAGTAGTGAAAACATTCCAACAGTTTACTTTTAATTTATTTGTTCATAGTTTAATCTGCCGCCCCCTGATAACCAGTGCATATCATCTGTGGACCCCACCCCCATCAAGGTTGCCCATCCCTGGTTTAATGTATAATGCTGTCAGTCTTGTGCCAAGTAAACTGTTTAATAGTCTACTTTGGTTATAATCTCCAGACTGGAGTCCAGAGTCATCACTTTCAATTACAGACATAGTTATTCACATTTACTCTGACACATTCGATTTTAATGAATGGGTTACCCAAAAAGTCATGCACGTAATATTTTTCATTAAAAAGTTGTGCTGAACAATGTGAAAATAAAAAGGCTCAAACATGTAAAATTAACCCAAGATAAACAGTGCACTTGAGCTGAGATCAGGTCTGGTGTAAACCAAATGTGTCACGTCTGCCATACCTCCCTCTTGCACTGGTACTTGGCATTGTCTTCTAGTTACTATGGACCAAACACCACTTTTGTGCACCCCCCCCTTGGTCATCAAAAAATGCTGTGTCATCAAACTCCTTTTGTTTTACTCATTTCCACAATCCCCCTCATTGTTGGGTAATGCCTTAGTGATGTGACTTAGTGTCTTATCTACAGTGTTGGTTATCCAAGCCAAGTCCTTAGTTTCATCAAGCTTCTGCTGGTGTTATGCAATTTTATCAATTTCTTTCCTTCCTTCAGTGAACAACTTTGCCTACATGTATCTGTCTCCTCTCCTTATTCACTAACCCAACATAAATTTTTTTTGGAACATTAAAAAAAATATATTAAATTACAAAGCAAAGACTTGGGGAAAAGAGTACTGTGCTTTTACGGTACATGTAAAAGTAAGCATCTAAGGACACAATAGATGTATCATTTGGCAGACTGTATCCTTCACAATAAAATGAAGGGAGAAAGGGGCAGTCCCCTTAGTTACAAATTTTAAATACATGTTGGGATTTGCAAGAAATGCTGAATCATCCACATTTTCTCATGCGGATAAAGCTCCCTTAAAGTTGTAACATCTGTTAAAATTGATGTGAACTCAAAACGGATGCAAGGAAATTATGGTTATGGATTGTAATGAGAACTGTATAAGAAGTTAATACTAACAGGTTTATACTGTCACTTTGATGATTGATGACTCTGATGGGCAAGGACTTTCGGTTTGATTTGACAGGTGGAATGGATTTGGGGTTTGGTGGGATGGACTTCCTGTGTGACATATAGTTAGTTCTGGAAATAATTAGTTATTTGGCTGTTTATTTGACTGTTTAGGTCAGAAAAATGTTTTGTTATTTTGATTGTTTTCCAAAATATATACAAGTTACAGTTAAATAATGAATATTGGCTTAAAGTGCAGCTTCTCGGTATTCACATCCAAACTGGAGAAAGTTTAGGATATTTTTTTTTATATGTAGCCCCTTCTTTTTCTTCAAAGTAACAAAAGTAATTGAACAATTAACCCAAACCCTGGATAAGCTTGACCTAGGGCTGGGCGATAAATAAATATCAATATTTATCACAATAAAAAATATTAAATTTCAATGATGAACATCTAACAAATTATCGATAAAATCCTGTAATTGCGAAGAAAACATTTCCTCAAAGTACATGGCAAACTTGCTATTAACAGCCAATGAATCTTACTGCAGAAATGAGCCAACGACACAGCACGCATGTCCAGGTATGTGCCCACGCACATGATCAACAACCGCGTATATTAAACTAAAGAAGAGGGAAAGATGAGTCGGATCGATGTCAGAAGTGAGTGGAAGATCAATGAAAGAAACTTCAGAGAGTAAGCCATCTGTCAAAGCAGTATCTTTGCATTTCTGCCACCAGTTTGCCTTGAGCAAATCTTTAGCACAGCTGGCAACATTGTTACCTGCCACACGTCGGCCTTAAAACCAGAGGCTGTGGACAGACTAGTCTTTCTTGCCTAAAACCTCGAGCGCAATAAGCAGGATGAGTAGAAACTAGCAATGGCTGTGATTCAAATCACATGGCACAATGTTTTATAATGGCCTTGTTGAATTGGTTATTGGTTTAATTGGTTTAATATTCTGTGAATTGCACTAAAATAACCACATTTGGGAAAGTAAATGTTTTTGGGATATGATCGATTACGTAATTCAAGACTACTGAACTGCTGAAAATGCAAATTTGCCATGTATATTGTATTAATTATAGATATTGAATGATATGAGAAAGAATATTGTGATAAAGGTTTTTGCCATATTGCCTAGCCCTAGCCTGACCCCTGGAGCCCCATTGTAAAATATCACAGCAACCAAACACCGCCCTGCCATATTTCATCCCCCGGACATGCATACGTCATATCGGCAGTTATGCCGTTACACGTGTCATACAGGAAGTTCTACCACCCCTTAGCATACATCACACCTGAAGTTCCACCCTAACATACGTCACACAGGAAGTCCCACCCACCTTTCAAACCAAACCGGACGTCCCACCCACCATGGTCATCAGTTATCAGCGTGACAGTCTACACCCTATATTAACTACTTTTACATGTTATGGGTGACACTCTGCAGGATAATTGTAGAATGGGTGGACAAGCTGATAAAAGAGGAAGCAAGACCAATTATTTATATAGGTAATGCATTTATGAATTGGTGCGAGGGTTCCTACTTTTAGTTTTCATTGTCTGGCCAAGTGTAACGTCTGCTCTGCATGGCATCGTGGCTCCCCTTCCACCTCATTGGTGTATTAACTACCAGCAGAAGAGTGATGGCAGCAGCGCATCCCGAGGACGCACATGTTTCCAATCACTTCAGGTGTTTATATTCTGCTGTTCACCCACCGCAGCTTACATTTTATTATTTGTCTGTCGTGGCCGAGTTGGTGTGTCTTGTAAAACATATTAAAAAAAGACTGAAGACTAATTGATTGCTATTATCCGTTTGATTTCTTTTCCCTTTCTGCCTTACTTTTACGTACTCGTTACACTCGCACTATCCCACCAAGGTGGCACAATGTAAATTGGAATCAGTGATTGCCTTCGTGGGTTTGGTTAATCAGGAAGCGCAATGTTGGTTGTCAAAAACACAATTTGACTGAACAAAATCCTGTGCATCATTTTAGTTAACCAGCAGAAATTATGAAAATGTGGTGTTTATTTCTGTCACATATTATAAAGTCTTAGTCATTACTAATTTAATCAAACTTGTTAGCTGTAATCTGGGAAATGAAATCATTTGATTATTCACCCATCCATCAATGAAATCATTCTGATGTATTTATGGATTTTTAACTAAACATAGCTTTGGACTAACATGTTTTGCATGATAAAGGAGAAGGTTATTTTAAATGTGTTATTGTATTGACATTACACATATGCCTGATACATGCAGCATAAAGAGGTTAATTCCTTCCTGGAATGGAATTGTTTGTATACTACATTTTGAATATGCTAACATGGGTTTTTTATCATCAATAGGTTGTTAGTATTGGTCACCAGATGTGGTTGCAGTCATGAATAAGGATGGAACATTTTTATGTGTATTTTTCCCCAAGAATGTGAAACCATTAGATATGTATTAACACCGTTAGTGTGATAATAGAAATCAGTAGTGTGCCATATGTTATTGGACCAGAGTGAAATGGGGTCAATTATGTGGTAGCTCAACAAAACTACAATTCATTTTGTAATCAAGAAGCACAACAATTACCTCAGAGATGTGAGGTAATTATTACTGTAATGTTAAGCTTTGAAATCGGGACATTACCAGGGGAATAGTCAGGTTTCCGCACCATGGCTTTTAAAAGGGATAAAATGACCCCTACCTTAGTAACCATGTCCTGTAAGCATGAACCTGAAAATCAGTTGGTGGATGGACAGTTTATGTTAATCTATTTACTGAATATTGATATTACCATATACTTATTGAATTTAAGAATCATTTTCGTAGTAACATTAATGACACACATGGTCGATGTGTAATAGTAATTTGAAACTGCACCAAGTTCATTATGTTCATGGTATATCTCATGCACATGCATACTAGCAGAATTCTTGCCACAATAGTGAGCAGTGCAGCAAGACCACATTTGAAGACGAGAACGGCTCTGTTTCAGCTTGAACTCACAGTACATTTGTCAAAATTCGATTTTAAGCTCAGACTTAAAGATTGGAAGTTGAGTCTGTTCTCTTCCAAACCATGTTTAACAAATATGCTATCCATTAACTGTTTTGATTCAAATCAAGTATGGCCCCAACAATCCCAATAAAGTAATGTAAATACAGTATGTAGAGAACATATAGCAATACTAATACTGTTACTACTACACAATTGAAACACCAGCACTAGCCCACCACTTATTTTACACCAATATCTTCATTCTCATTGCAGTGAGAACACATTTACTTCATTTTGTCTTTATTGACATTATTTCACTCTGTTTTTTATATAGTTGTTGCAGTGATGTGAGAGAACCAGCAAGTAACGTTCATCTAATGTTGGATATACTTTGTGTATTCTGTGTTCAACTGTCTAATGAACATTAAAGCTTGTCCGGATGGTAGCACTTTTAGCTCATTTATACTATTTTCTTCTAACATAAAACTCATTTTGAAGTTATGACAGAGGAATATCAAATACGTAAAGGACGACTTTACAATTGTGGGTGCCAAATCTGTATTTTTCATCTACAGTACATGCCATGATAATGCCATGTCTGAAGACTCTTATTTTGAAAACTCTGTCTTACTGAGCATTATTCTAAAGATTTTAGACCATACTGTAAACAAAAACAAAAACAAAGGCTCCAGAAGCTGCAAAGATCTCAGCACCATGGTGCAGGTCTGTAGATGTTGTAGAAACAATGTCATTCAAAGCTTTATTGGTGTCGCTGCAATTAATTTAGTTTAACTTGTGACTACAATTTCTTGTGCATGCAGAAGATTCCTTGTTTCTCACTGCTGTGCAAACTCTGCACATATGCAAGTATATTATGGAGTGCGCTGCACTGCATGAAAGCAAAGGCAGTTTGAAAGTCGTTACCTTGTTCTTTTTCTTTCAAACTACTGCATTAAACTAATATTCCCAAAATATCTGACTACAAATAAGAAGAGCATATGTAGAATATAAAGCCATCCTACTAATTATGAAAGACTGAGAAAGGAGAGAGAAAAAAATTGCAGGATTACGCAATATCATGGAATGCATGAAGGAAAGTTATACTGAACATTTGATGAACAAAGCTGTATCAAACCAGAAATTTACCCCGACATACGGCATGAAGTATACAGACTAGCTGGCCAGTTCACCCCTAATGAAAAAATAAACTAATTTGTTTTTTGTTAGCCAAGGCTTAAGGCTATCACAATATCAGATTTTCACTACACGATTATTGTGGCCAAAGGAATTCACGGTAACGATATTTTCGCGGTATCTATAAAAATTTTGAAGGAAGAAAATTTTGTCAGTAAAATGCATCTTAAAATTTGTTTAATGATTTGGTAATGTTCAGTTGATCAGGAGTCAATCGCAGAATGGGAGATGAGTTTAAACAGACCATTTGTGGAGATCTGTTACAGTCATAAATGCAGGCAAATTAGAGACTGCATGGACACAGTGTTTCGCTACAAAACAATAACGCAGAAAAACAAATGGGAATTGCGGGGACGTCTCAGGTGTGTAAAACAAGACAGAACCAAGAGTATAATGAATGGAGAAGCGGCAGTGGCTAAAAGGCCGGTGAGGACGAGCGCCATGGTCTGCCCGAACCAAGAGAGGGAGCAGACTCGGAATGAGGCGTGACAGTGCCCCCCCTTGACGCACAGCTCCAGCAGCGCGCCGACACCGACCCTGGGGATGGCCGGGGGGACACGGAGCAGGGCGATCCAGGACGGCACCGATGGAAGTCCCGTAACAGGAACGGATCAAGGACATCTGCCACCGGCACACAGCAGTGCTCCTCCGGGCCGTACCCCATCCAGTCTACAAGACCCCTCCCACTCCACCCAAATGGTACCCAGATGCTAATTACCCCTCCCACGCCACCCAAATGTTACCCAGACGCTAATCACCCCTCCCACTCCACAAGGTACTAAAGGACCCCCGCCTGGCGCCTCGATTCCAAGATGGCATGAACAGAGTACGCCGGGGCCCCCTCAATGTCTAGTGGGGGCAGAGGGACCCCCCGCACCTCAGAGTCCTGGAGCGGTCCAGACACCACCGTCTTGAGGAGAAAAAAATGAAAGGACGGGTTAATACGGTAATCGGGGCGAAGCAACAACTTATAAGTAACCTCATTCACTCAAACCGCAGAGCCAGTTTCCCGCAGGGCAGGTGGAGGGGCAGGTCAAGGGTTGAGATCCAGACCCGGTCACCTGGAACAAAGGTGGCTGCCTCACTGCGACGGTGTTCCGCAGTGGTCTTCTGATGACGCACAGCGCGCTGGAGCTGAATGTGGGCAGTGTTCCACGTCTCCTCAGCGCACTGGAACCAGTTGTCTACTGCAGGAGCACCTGTCTGGCTTTGATGCCACAGTCCCAGGACCAGCTGATAACCCAAAATGCACTAAAACGGGTTCATATTAGTGGAGGAGTGGCAGAGGAAATTCTGGGCATATTTGGCCCATGGCAAGAACAACGACCAATCCCACGGCCGGTCCTGGCAATAGGTCTGCAAGAACCTACCCATGAATTGATTCACCTGTTCCACCTGCCCATTCGCTTCAGGGTGAAAGCCAGAGGTCAGGTTGACCAAGAAACCCAGACACTCCATAAACACCTTCCACACTCTAGAGGTATATTGGGGACCCTGGTCTGAAACAATGTCCTCTGTTATAGTGCCGGAAAAAATTAGCAAACAGGGCGTGCGCAGTTTGCAGGGCTGTTGGAACCCCAGGCATGGAGATGAGGCAGCAGGCTTTTGAGAAGCGGTTCACAATGTCCAAGATGGTGGTATGGCCTTGAGAAGAAGGAAGGTCGGTACAGAAATCAATGGATAAATGGGTCCATGGTCGTTGTGGAACAGGTAAGGGGTGTAACTTACCCACTGGTAGGTGTCTGGGTGCCTTACACTAGGCACACACCGAGCAAGAGAACACATAAACCCTCACATCCTTGGCCAACGTGGGCCACCAGTACTTTCCGGTCAGGCAACTCACTGTACGCCCAGTAGCTGGGTGACCAGAGGAGGGTGACGTGGGCCTAGTAGATGAGGCAATCATGAACATAGTATTTTTTTTCTCTTTGTTGGCATTAATTACATTCAAAATACGAGAGTAAGGAGGTTGAGATAGTCTGTAATGAACTAGATCTAACACCAAGAGCGTTTTTGGGAAAAATACAAAACACTTTCGCCTAGTGAATAGGTTACAAAAAGGCATTAATTAAAACAATAATGTATAGGTCCAGTTTATTGGTCCAGACTCGTAGTTTAAGCAAATGCATCGTTTGTCCATTAATAAGCTATGGAAAAACCGAGAGGAGCTTTTAGAAAAATACAACGTCCTTTTTAACACTAGAAGTGCAAAATGACTATGCCAATTTGCGTTTGAGTTCGTAACTAAAATAACAAGGCCATTTTGAAAGCTACACCCTCCTCCTTCCATAACTTTTCCTAAATTGGCCAATATTACATTGTGCCATTGTCAGAAGTCTAAACTGACAAAGAAAAAACTATTTACTTGTTTTTTACCCTGTTTTCCTACTTAATCAGACAACAGCCCAGGCCTCTTAGCGTTGGTACCCAAATGGTACCCAGACGCTAATCACCCCTCACTGAATGCCTGACGTCAATGGATGAATGTGCAATACTCCCAGATGAATGACCAGACCTTGGTTGAATTTGAAAAACTTACAAATGAAATACTAACACTATAGTCTGTCACACATTCCTGTTTTTCAATAGGTGAATCAACATATTGTGTAGGCTAATTCCTCAAATATAAATCTACAAAAGTATTATGCTAAAAAAGTAATCACCAAACGAAATACCAAGGATATTGTTCACACAACTCACCAAGTCAATAAAGGTATTACAATTTCCTGCCTTATTTTAGGAGAAAAAGAGAAACTAAATCGCATACACATCAATCACCTCTGTTTGATTTTTCTCTGCTTATGTCATATGAAGTTTGCTGACTACGCCGCCTAGGGTTTCATTAGACAGGCAATGGCCAGGCCTTGTGACCACATGCCCACATCCTCACCCAACCTGGGCCAATAGAAGCTGCGTCAATGTCTTGGTTCCTGCCAAGTGTCGTGGGGCTTCATGGTAATCCTTCCACACTAGTCGTCGCCAGCCAGGAGGAACCACTATTTGGGAGTGATATTCACCTGAATTTGACTCCTTAGTCACCTACACAAGAACAACACCTTGCAGTTGTAGCTGGGCCCAGCCTGTGACATAAGACTTTAGGACTCCCCCAGGGCAGGAGTCCTAAAGTTTTTGTCTCACTAAGTTGCTAACCCTCTGCAGTGCTGGATCCTCCTCCTGGTGGCCCAAGAATTGGGGTCGCCACATGGCAGCTGAAAGTGTGGGGTAAGCATATTGAGCCCCTGATTCCCTTCCATTTCCACCAGTGCCACCTCTGCCGGTGTCATGTCAGGCCTTTGGGAAAGTGCATGTGCGAAATTTCAGCCAGAGGTCAGGCTGACCAAGAAATGTCAGCGCAACATCAAAATTGGCCAGTTGCGCTGCCCAATGCTGCTCCATGGAACCCAAATTTGTGGTGTCTGTTGTTTGCCCCTTGGGGTTTAAGGCCTGGTGTTTTGTAAAGTTGACAACTACGCCATCTGCTGCCCACCTTCCCCCTGCAGGAGGCGGGCTTCAGCGCTCGATGTCACCAGCCTTCTGACACCATTGCCCATCATCAACTCATCACACCTGTTGTCTCGTTTAGCGAACCTGATCATTATCCAGTCGTTTCCCCCAGTATATATGTTCCCTCTACTCCCTTTGTCTTTGTGTGTTATTGTCTCGCCAGTGTGAACATTTATCAGGTCTTTTTTATGAATAAAGACTCTGAACCGACTCCTCAGTCCGCTGCTCCTTTTTCGTACAAACTGCTGATGTAAAAAAGTTCTTTATAAAATACATTTGACTGTAAACAATTTATTAGGATCAATCATTTAAACCCAAATATTATATCGCACCAGTAAAAATAATAATTTCAATTGAGCATAAAGATACAATGTACAAATAGTGATTCCAGATCATTAGTATAAAGGTTGATATCTGGCAAGCGAATGACACGATCATGTCAGTCTACAGTACACAATCTATCTTCAAGTGCTCTTACAACACATCTGCTCCTACCCTTTGCTATTTTAAGACAATAAAGATGTACAATATAAATGTCCAGCTGTATGTCTCAAATATGTCAATCAAACTATACAACACATTGCTCTGTTCATACCTCTCACTCCTCATCATCATCTTCATATCCGTTATCGGGTCGTGGGGGCAGCAGCTCCAGCAGGGGACCCCAAACTTCCCTTACCCGAGCTACATTTGCCAGCTCTGACTGGGGGATCCCGAGGCGTTCCCAGGCCAGTGTCAAAATATAATCTCCCAAAATATAGACGTCCTGGGGGCATCCTTACCAGATGCCTGAACCACCTCATCTGGCTCCTTTCAATGCAAAGGAGCGGCGGCTCTACTCCGAGTTCCATACGGATGACTGATCTTCTCACCCTACCTCTGAGGAAGGCGCCAGCCACCTTAGATCTATTAGTAGTGTTGATATGTATGCTTGTTGGGTTTAGATGACAAAAGAACATCTGTTTTTCCTTACACAGAAAGTCACGTTCATTCAAACCGCGACAGTAATTTGCCAATGGGCTTACAGTACCGGGATGTTTATTCTGTTTGGGATGTCTATAATGGTGAGGACAACCATACGTTTCTTTGAGATTGAGTGAGATTGAGGTGGTAATGCATCGTGTATAAAGACTGGGTCAGTAACCTCATGAACAAGACTATCTAATGCTGCAATAACAAATTGAATTACTCTCTCCCTTGATGACTGGGTATGTGATCATTATTTCAACCACTATATGAAAACAGCTGATTTTTAACAGCAGTTATAATTCATTTATGAATGCCAAAATATGGCATTTCTCCATTTATATTTCTTTATGTAAGAATATTAACCGGTTGCTTTGAATCCTGAATGCAGATTGGCTGATAACTGTGGTATATGAGACCGTTGTGTTGATTCATAACAGTAATAAGGCATCTCAGTGATTTGTGGAATATTGCCAATATACCACTTCCAAGTGCTGTATCCAGGCATTTGAGAGCGGTAGAGCTCAGATCTGGTTGAGATGGTTGGTTCGTCTTCCACAGACGGATGTGCTCTCACTACACTCTTCCTGATCGCCTATGAGATCGGAATGTTTTCCAATCAACTGTATGAATAACACCATACCAACCATGTTTATTGTTTTTATCCGAGTCAATCGAGTCCTACTCTGTCCTACAGATCCCTCCTTCAATTGGTTAATTTGGTACCCAATTATTTCCCCTCCTAATATACTTATAGACTTGATTTAACCAATGCAACTTGGGGTTCACTCATTTCTGCACCAATTCTTTTTAATTTAAATGTTTTACTAGATGCATGATTTCCTGTAAACCAACATATGGAATAACTGTAAAATGTTTATTTCAGATAAAAAAGAAACACATTTAATTGTGAAAAAATCAGTAATTGCACAAGGGTTTAACATACTTAGAAGCAGCACTGTGTTTCTAATTAATCAACTGGACTTGATCATAGTGAAAATGCTGTCAAAAACGATATCCTCATAGTGAAAATGCTGTTAGATGGTGTGTAAAGCTGACACAACATCTTGCACAATGATCACATTGACCATTTAAAACCTTTGGGATTCCAATTAATTCTGTGTTTGGCAGTATGCCATTTAAATTTGAAAATGTTTTTGTTCCACTGCCTGTAGTGAAATACACCAGAACTCTTTCTATCACACAAACCACAATGCTATCAAAGTTTGGGCGTGCACAGTGTTTATTTGAAACAATTTCTAAGACACAGGCACTGTTTCCCAGAATAGTTGTCTGTCACCACTTATGTGAGAAGTGCCCGAAAATAGGGCGTGTAGTTTGTTACAGAGCCAGTCTGGATACTTTTTTATTTAAGATATTGTATACTTTATTTATTCACAAATAAAATATATTTGAAACCTGAAATGACCCCTCTTCAGAAATATTAATTCTTAATGTTTTAGTGTGCTGGATGTTTGTTTGGAATTTCAAGTTCATTTGGCAGGCAATCCGTATTTCAACCACAATATGAAACAGCTGATTTCTAATAGAGTATACCAAAAGAATTGAGAAAGTTTTCTTGAAAGTTTTTCCTTGTGTATTTCTTGTGTGTTTCATCACTTCATGCGTGCAGGTTTGGGCTTTATAGTCCGCTTTTGGTATTTGTTAGCATGTTGACCAAAGATGTAAATACAGTAAGTCAGTATTAGGTACTGTAAGCAAGCCATAAGACTAATAAGCTCTCTGCGTCTATACAATTATAAAATGACTGTAATGACACATCCTGTAGCTTCCTAACAAGTCAGTTTTTGCGACATTGACATTAAGTTGTTAAAATGTTTGTTCTCATGGAGATTTCTTTGGTCTGGGCCCAGCGTATGTGTATTGTTTCTTTGGTGTCATGTTCTAATTTAGTTATTGATTTGCCTTCTTTTATATAGTGTTATTAAATATATCATACTATATCAACTTCAGCAGAAAGTCACCTGTTAAAAAAGTGACTGGTTGCTAGGGTAGGATTGGGGGAGAGGTTGTGCAAAAGGTCAGTTTTCCAGTCAAATGTTGTTTATATATGCAACGTGGTCTCAGGGAACTACGTACACTATTTTTCCTAAACATTTGCCTCCTGAACTCGTATGATATATTACGTTAGTTACGTTAGGTTGCATTACAATGTGCTACCCAAACGTATAATACATCCCAAATTGGCTAAACGTAACATATCTTATGAACACTATTACAATGCATATAGTATGTTACTGTATGAACGCTATAAAACATATGATCTGAAACAAACATCAGACAAACATTCGGATTGGTAGGCAGGCGCCCCACCCACTGTTCCATATATTGATAGCAAGGAATGAGTAGTGGCCTTACCAAGGTCGCTACAATATGTAATAAATGCATTTCGACTTTACAGTTAGGTTAATGTTAGGCAACACAGCACTGGGCTTAAGGATAGGGTTAAGGTTAGATATCACAGCACAGGGATTCATGTTAGGGTTTCGGTTAGGCTAGGTATCACAACACTGGGGTTAAGGTTAGAAAGAAAATCACTTATAACAAATTGATTTTATAACACCATTACTTGCCTCCTCTCATGGCAAGTTCTGGTCTGGAGCTGTGGGTAGAACACTTGTCTGTGGAGTCAAAACATGGCCTACAATTCATTTTTTCTGGATTATTACTCTAACATTACTTTACCTAACGTAATATATCTTATGAATTTGTCTGTCAATATATTGGCATTAAAATTAATCAGGAGTAGATCTGACTCTGCACTTATTGCTGGAGAGATTGCTATGGCCTCCATTAACTGAGCATTGGTACTGTCAATAATGTATATTTTCTGAACAAAAACAGAGATTATTTAAACATCCAGGGTGATCAGTGATTCAAAGACACATAAATGAGGCCAGAAATCAGACAGGGCCAAGACTTTAACCATGACACAGGAAATATTGAGAACTTTAGAGATAGCCAGATGTAGCCTTGAGTGTGAGTACGCACAAAAGTTTCAAGATGTGCACAAAGTTCCTTGGCATTATTGTCCTTATTAATTTTTGTGGAAGCGTATTTAAGAGCTGTGTTTTTTAGTTTTCAAACAAATGTCATCACTCTACAAGAACTTTTCTAGATACATTCCAAACTTATATTAGTCTGTATATTCTTATGGAATGTTATCAAAACACTTTTTATAATGTAAAAGTACAATCACTGAAATATTATTTGAATCCAGGACTGCTGGCATATATTTCTCCAGGCTAAACCTTTTGTTTTCACAACCAAATTAAATGGCTCCAGTGTGACATTTAGGCTACCGAGCAAGTCTTTAATTTAGTGAAATGTCACAGCATTAACTGTGTATTCAAAGTCTGTATAAGTTTCTCATTAATGTTATATTCTATGCCTGTGATTCTTGAAAATTCAGATACAGTATATCTGTCATGAATTTCATTATAATGATGAGGTGGTTGCTTGAAATTTTTTCTAAACAATTTAAAACCTCATGAATAGTGCTTACCCTTCTTTTACACCCACGTCTGAAGTGGATGTATCATTTTCCTTCTGATTATGGCCTCATTGAGACTCAATGCCTTTTCTTTAATTGCAAATTCATTATCAACAACAATACGTGGAACTTTCTTGAAAACAGGGTCATTATGGGCTGACACTCTTGTGTAAAAAAAAAAATACATTAAAATGTGATTTTAATTAAAGATTTCACTAACTACAGTTGTAATAGTAGAAGACAAGGTACATTTTCACCATTGTTAGTTCATGGGCAGTTTCTCAACAATCACTGATATACATTAGACCACTTTCAAAAATGTTCAGTAAATAGACTACCGTAGGTAAGCACATTTGACTAATCAGCCATATACAGTAAGAAGTGTTGTTTAAACGCCTTGACCCCAAGGGGACGTTCATGGATATTGAGGTGTTTTATAAACAAAATCTGTTCATCCTACTTGTGCTTTAACGGTTTATACTCATTTTGTAGTGGAAGGCTACTGTTATATTGTTGGTTGTACATTAACCTCAATTGGGTTTCTACTGCATATTTCGTTTGTTGATTACAGAATATATACTCTTCTTTCTATTCTGGTTAGAACCAGTTTGTGCAGGTTCTAACAAGAATTCAGAAGAATCATTTTTTGTCTGTAATCAAACCCACAATTGTTGATGCTCTAGATACTCAACTAGCCTAAGGACAGTTTTATTGAATTTTTCACAGACACAACAGTTTTCTGCAGTGCCAACATAATAGCAAAAATATTTTTTTATGATCACATTGCCTTTTAAAATGATGAACTTGGATTAGCAAACACAATGTGCCATTGAAACATAGGAGTGATGGTTGCTGATAATGGATCTCTTAATGCCTATGTACATATTCCATTAACAAAGACATTACTAGGTAATCCCAAATATGTAGGTGCATCAATCTATTTTATAAAGCCCATTTCATGTCAGCAGTTATGTCAGTCAAAAAGTGCTTTTAAAAACACCCAGCCTGAAACCCCAAAGAGCAAGCAACAACAGGGATGATGCAAGGAAAAACACTCAAAACATGCCAAAAAACGTAAGAGAAACCAAGCTCTGAGGTGTGGCCTGTCCTGTTCTGGCAACGCCGGGTGTACATTTTACGAGTACAAATTGTAATAATAAATGCATGTGGGCTGTGTCCAGAGTCTGTATAATATTATCGGCCACCACGCGCCCGAGCTACGAACAGGCCTGCAATGAACGGCTGAGGGTAGGAGAGTGAGTGAGTGCCTGAGTGGGCCCACGTTAGTTTTCAGTTAACCACCAAATGCAATTGAATGTCTGTATTTTATTTAGAGCAATATTGTTTTTTTCATTCTATTGTCTATCAACACATTCTTTTGTTTAGTATAAACCTGCATCTGAACCTTGTAACCTTAGAACACATGGACACCACCAAACGCTGGGTTTCCTCCTTTGTGATGCTTTGCCAGGCCTTTACTGCAGCTGTCTTCATTTGTTTTTTGTTCATGGGTCTTTGTTCAAGTTCTGTCTTCAGCAAGTGAAGTGCATTCTCAATCAGGTTGAAATCAGGGGATTGACTCGGCCATTGCAGAATATGTTTTGGGTATTGTCCATCTGTAAACTGAAGCGCCGTCCAATCAACTTCTCTGAATTTGGCTGAATCTGAGCAGATACTTTTCCTATACACTGCAGAATTAATCTGTCTTCTGTCAATGACCCAGTGCCATTGGAAGCTATGCATGGCCATGCCATCACACTGCCTCCACCGTGTTTTACAGATTATGTGGTATGCTTCAGATCATATGTCGTTCCAAGCCTTCTCCTTTCTTTTTCCTCCCGGTACAGGTTGATCTTAGTTTTATCTGTCAAAGAATACTGTTCCTGAACTGGGCTGGCTCTTTTAGAGGTTTTTTGGCATAGTCTAAACTGGCCTTTCTATTCTCGCCTAATGATGGCCTGATTCACTTGCATTGAGAGCTCCTTTGTGGCATGTTGTGGGTTCACAGCAACAGCTTACAAATGCAAATTCCACACCTCAAATCAACTCCAGACCTTTTACCTGCTTAACTGATGAACAAATAACAGGAATAGCCCACACCTGTCCATGAAATAGCTTGTGTCAAATGTCCAATTACTTTTGGTCCCTTGAAAAAAAGAGGGCTACATATTAAAGGGCTGTTATTCCTAAACCCGTCCTCCAATTTGGATGTGAATACCCACAAATAAAATCTGAGAGACTGCACTTGGAGCCCATAATCATTGTTATACTGTCACTTGAATATATTTTGGTTAACAGCCAAAATAACAAAATATATCAGTGTCCTGTTATTTCTGGACCTAACTGTATATGTTCATCAAAGGAGAGGTCCAGGTCAAGGGTACTGGCAAGGTTTCTGGTAGTTTTTGGGATACAACCAAACAACCGTTCAGGATCGTTGTGAGATCTGCCAACAAAATCCTTTCTTGGGCCTAAAACAAGCATTTCTGTATTTTCTGAGTTTAAAAGCAACTCACTGTCATCCACTTCCTTATGTCAGAAACATATGCTTCCAATGCACATTTTGGGGTATTTCCATGTTTCATCGAAACTGTGTGTCATCAGCATATAAGTGAAAATTGACAACAGACACGGTTTTGAGTGAAGCTATACTATGTATCCTTTTTTGCTATTAGAAACTGCCAAACTGTGGAGTATACACATATATTTATGTAGTCTACTTAAAAAACATATACAGTATTATTCATGTGTGTCCCAACTTTTGACTGTTGCTAAATAATTGGTGTTTGCGTACACATCTCAACTACCCGAAAAGTGGCTGGTAAGAACGGTAGCTGTACCCACAAGTCGCTACCTTTATGCATATTCGGCATTTTGGGGTTGTTACTGTATGTTTAATGTAGGTTTATGAAGAAGTGTATTTTATTTGACTATAATGTGATAAAAATGTAAGGACATTTTGTTGACTAAATTGGCTCACTAATTGTATTATGTTTTAACAATGGTGTCAAACCGGTCCTTTACATTCTCAATAGCATTTTCATTCTTATTCCACACTGTATGTTTATAACAGACTTTGCAGTTTTAAATTTGATGAGTTGTGAATAATTATAAAGTCTGAAAAGAGGAGAGTGATTGAAGAGAGAGAAAGGATGGGGATGAGCCAGAAGGCCGGTCTGAGAAGGGGAGGGTATAAAGGTGATGGAGCATCTAGAAAGAGAGAAAAGCAAAGAGAGGAAGATACAATAGGGGGGAAATACTGAATATAATAGTTATTATTTTGAGGTGAAACGTTTGGCAGTGAACACCATGTATTCACTTATAGTGGATATAAAAAGTCTACACACCCCTGTTAGAATGCCAGGTGTTTGTGATGTAAAAGAATGAGACAATGATAAATCATGTCAGAACTTTTTCCACTTTCAATGTGACCTATAATGTAAAGAATTCAATTGAAAAACAAAATGGAATCTTCGAGGAGGTAAAATGAAAAATAAAAAACTTACATAAACCTGGTTGCACAAGTGTGCCCAGCCTCTTATAACTGGGGATGTGGATGTGTTCATAAATAACCAATCACATTCAAACACATGTTAAATAAAGCCATTTGCCATCATTTAAAGTGAGTGATTAATCCCATTTAAAGTTCAGCGGTTCTAGTAGTATTTTCCTGATATTTTCTTAGTTGCATCTCGGAGCAAAATAATTTCCAAAGCATTTGATATACCATTAAACACAGTGAAGACAGTCATCATCAAGTGTAGAAAGTATGGCACAACAGAGACATTACAAAGAACTGGACAACCCTACTAAAATGATGAAAAGACGAGAAGAAAACTGGTCAGGGAGGCTTCCAGGAGGCCTACAGCAATATTAAAGGAGCTGCATACATTTCTGGTAAGTACTGGCTATATGCTACATGTGACAATCTCCCGTAATCTTCATATGAATGGGCACCTTTCAGCACAACAACAACCCAAAGCACACATCCAAATCCACAAAAGCATGGCTTCACCAGAAGAAGATTATCGTTTTGGAATGGCCCAGCCAGAACCTAGACATGACTCCAATTGAACATCTGTGGGGTGATCTGCAGAAGGCTGTACACGGGAGATGTCCTCACAATCTGACAGATTTGGAAGGCTTTTGCGAAGAACAGTGGGCAAATATTGCCACGTCAAGATGTGCCATGCTAATTGACTCCGACCCAAAATGACTGAGTGCTGTAATTAAATCAAAAGGTGCTTCAACAAAGTATTAGTTTAAGGGTGTGCACACTTATGCAACCAGGTTATAGTGAGTTGTCCATTTTTCCACCTCATGTCATGTCATTTAAGCATTTCTCTGGTCATCAGTATGTTGGCTCTAATCTCTACTTCATTCAAAGGAATGTATTCATATGCAACTGATCTGCTCTATGTTTTCAAGTCTATAGGTTAGACTTGAAAACATTTTGATGACCAGGATTTTCCTGGTTTGGGCAGTGTATGCACGGAATAAGGTGGCCTGGCCTTGTTGCACTTTAGTAACACCTTTTCGTGGCTCGGCGGCCTGTGAGATTAATCAAGGTTTTTGGCCTAGTTGGATGAGCAGTGCCACAAGAAACAAAATGGTATTGGATGTGTTTCAGAAGATCCTAACTGTCCCTTGTCCTCTGGGAGTTGATGCAATTAAAAGCTTACATTGAGAATGGGCCATTATTTAATAGCTATATCCTAATCTGATTTACGTTCAGTTCAGTCTAAATTTCTGATTGTCTCTGGTAAACATACAATTGCAAATAAAAACAATATTCTTCATGTGCACAGGACACAAGTGTAAAATGGCACTGTGAAATATTGAGTGCACTTGCAAACTCAGTAAATGATCAGTATAAATAATGTGTGAATAATAAGAGTGAATAGGAGTATTCAAGTAAAATGGACAGAAAAGGGTTACATAACAATTCAGCAAGAATATGTAGTCTGTAATGACAAAATCACTTGGGATTTTGCCTTGATTAAACTGTGTCTTTCAAGCCCTTCTACAGCATACTAAAAAGCTTAAGCTAAACATTTTCCTTGGGAAAAAGTCTTGTTTTTAATTTCAAGCTAGAAAAGTCACAATTCTTTGTAGCCTTTTTTGGATTATGGTGTTATTCTGTACATGAACGACTCAGTGTCTTGTCTGCCCACACCGGACAATAGGATGTTGCTTGAAGATTTGTCAAACACAAGACCTATTACACATCACAGTACCTCTACATCATTAGTTTAAAATAAGAAATCTGACAACCCACTTTCTTTTCAAAATGACAAACCATCTCAAACCAAATTACAGACTCAAAAACAGTGTTCTCAAAATGTATAGAAGTATTATTGGTAGTAGTAGTGCTAACAGATCAAGTATTCTCAATATGTATTATTACTTATAATATATATAGAGCACATGTTTTCTCAGTATGTATACAGATCAGGTCTAACACTTGGTCAACATCAATGCTCGGCTTTGCCTCCGGAAGGATTGGTACTGCTACATCTTTAGCGATGCTCCCTTGGGTTGAGACCAAAACATATCAATAAGCAAGAGGGCCTTCCTGTAAGGCAAAAATCATTAGTATATTGTTATCAACTTTAAATCAAGGGTATTTATATCCATAGACCATGAAGTGTGCAGGTCTTACAGCCCTTTTCATACATTGTTACCCCTATTTTAGGTGATCAAAAGCAAATGAACATTATTTTAAGTAAAGCATTAATAATAAAGGCATTTAAAGACTGAAATCTGCAACCAGTATACATTACCAGACGCTGGGTGTCTTAAACCGACCCTGCAGCCATCTTCATTGTCACAACCATGACGTTGTAGAGATATGGACCAGACGCAGGCAAGTGTGGCAGTCAGTGAGGTCTTTATTGTAACACAAAGAACAGAAAACACCGAGCACTAGATAACAACATATAAAGTAAACAGGTAAATTAAACCGAAACTCACCACCACGAACATCAATACACGTAATCACATGGAACAATGACTGACAAATGAGGGGAGCAGAGGAGAAACATTTAAACACATACTAATTACCTACTTGGGACCTTGTTTGTGAGACAATCGAGGACAAGACAAATGAAGGAGACCAGGATGAGTTCATGACCATTGGGGAGATAGGAAAAGCGTGAGATGACGGAGCAGTCCGTCACCTCACCGTCACATTTATTTCCAGTTTCTTTCTGGGAATTTGTCCTTCAGCCCTGTTTTCAGCAAATTAAATGCATTTTCACTAGGATTCAGGTTGGGTGATAGTCAAAAACATTCCACTTTTTGGCTCTGAAAAACATACTGCTTTAGCAGTATATTTGGAGTCATTGCCTTGCTGCAAGGTGAATGCCTACATGCTAGATGCCCACTCCATACCTGTTTTGAATCTGTCATACAGTACTCTGTTGATTGTTTTTCTTCATTATGGGGGGCATCCATCTGGACTCTTTTACTACAGAGTCATGCTGTTGTGATACGTGCAGAATACGGTTTGGCATTGTCTTTCTGAAATAAGCAAGGCCTTCCCTGAAAAAAATATTGGCTTGATAGTAGCATATGGTGCTCCAAAAGCTGTATATATTGTTCAGTACTAATGCACCCCCATACCATCATGTATGCTGGCTATTGAACAGCACGTTTATAAGAAGCTGGATAGTCCCTATCCTCTTTAGTCCAGTGGATGCGGCGTCCATGATTCCCAAAAATCATTTACATTTTGATACTTCAGACCACAGGACAGTTTTCCATTTTGCCTCAGTCCATCTTAAATGAGCTCGGGGCCAGAGAAAGAGGCAGTGGTTCTGGATATTGTTTTTTATGGTTTCTTATTTGAATTATAGTTTAAACTTGTATTTATGGATGCAGCAATGTACTGTGTTCACGAGCCTATGCAGTGATTTCCACTACAGAATCGTGCTTGTTTTTAATGCAGTGCGGCTTGAGGGCCCAAAGATCATATTGTGGAAAATCTACCACTCTTTTCTAAAAACAAATGCACTTCATCTCAGGACTTTGTGAATCCAATAGACTTTAAGGAAAAGCATACAATAATGACAGACATTAAAGCCAGGCCCTTCTGCAGATACACCCACAACGTTCTGAGTCTGGACCACGGCTTTTCTACAGCACTTTCACACATTACGCCATCTGACTATTCATCTGGTTGGCAACCCCCCGGGTGGGGTGCGCCTCTTATTTTCTACCTCCCTGAATGCTCGTAATTTGCAACAGAAATTCACGACATCCTGATGGTTTATACTTGGGTCGTGTCCATCACCGTCCACATAGTAAGTGTTACGTTAAGTTCATGGGCCACACTCAGGAAACCGCAACAGTGGATACAAAGGCAGCAAACTTTAGAAATGCCACTCTCTGGGCACATGGTAATTGCTTGCTCAAGACAATCCCCTAACATCAAGTACATATATTATTATGAACATAGAATGTATGTGTTATTTGTCCAATTCCAGAAGTCATTTTCTGTGTGTGTGGATTCCACATTCATATTGTTATAAGTTATTCATGCATTTTATAGAAAAGTCTGCCACAATCACAGCCATCCTATATTGATTTTGGGCTTTGTCCCTTGCATACAGAGATTTCTCCTGATTCTCTGAATTTTTTTATGGTATTAAGTACCTCTGTACCAAATCAAAATGTGTTACTGGCATCAAATTCATAGTGGACATATCTTTTTGAACAAACAATAAATTATATTATTTTCAATTGAAATACAGGTGCTGGTCATATAATTTATTTCAGTAATTCCATTCAAAAAGTGAAACTTGCACAATGTATACAGTCATTCCACACAGACTGATATTTAATTTTGATGATTTTTTCTGACAACTAATGAAAACCCCAAAATCAGTATCTCAGAAAATTGGAATATTACTTAACACCAATACAAAAAAAGGATTTTTAGAAATATTGGCAGACTGAAAAGTATGAACATGAAAAGTATAAGCATGTACAGCACTCAATAATTAGTTGGGGCCCCTTTGCCTGAATTACTGCAGCAATGCGGCGTGACATGGAGTCGATCAGTCTGTGACACTGCTCAGGCATTGTGAGAGCCCAGGTTGCTCTGATAGTGGCCTTCAGCTCTTCTGCATTGTTGGGTCTGGTGTATCGCATCTTCCTCTTCACAATACCCCATAGATTTTCTGTAGGGTTAAGGTCAGGCGAGTTTTCTGGCCAACAGGGATACTATGTTCTTTAAACCAGGTACTGATAGCTTTGCCACTGTGTGCAGGTGCCAAGTCCTGTTGGAAAATGAAATCTGCATCTCCATAAAGTTGGTCAGCAGCAGGAAGCATGAAGTGCTCTAAAACCTCCTGGTAGACGGCTGCGTTAACCTTGGACCTCAGAAAACACAGTGGACCAACATCAGCAGATGATATGGCACCCCAAACCATCACTGACTGTGGAAACTTTACACTGGACTTCAAGCAACATGGATTCTGGGCCTCTCCTCTCTTCCTCCAGACTCTGGGACCCGGATTTCGAAAGGAAATGTAAAATTTACTTTCATCAGAGAACATAACTTTGGATTACTCAGCAGCAATCCAGTCCTTTTTGTCTTTAGCCCAGGCGAGACGCTTCTGATGCTGTGTCTTGTTCGAGTTGCTTCACACAAGGAATGCGACAGCTGAAACCCATGTCTTGCATACGTCTGTGTGTGGTGGTTCTTGAAGCACTGACTCCAGCTGTAGTCCACTCTTTGTGAATCTCCCCCACATTTTTGAATGGGTTTTGTTTCACAATCCTCTCCAGGATGCAGTTATCCCTATTGCTTGTACACTTTTTTCTAACACATATTTTCCTTCCCTTTGCCTCTCTATTAATGTGCTTGGACACAGAGCTTTGTGAACAGCCGGCCTCTTTCGTAATGACCTTTTGTGTCTTGCCCTCCTTGTGCAAGGTGTCAATGGTCGTCTTTTGGACAGCTGTCAAGTCAGCAGTCTTCCCCATGATTGTGTAGCCTGCAGAACTGAGAGACCGTTTAAAGGCCTTTGCAGGTGTTTTGAGATAATTAGCTGATAAGTGTGTTCAATATTGAACCTTTTCACAAAATTCTAATTTTCGGATATACTGATTTGGGGGTTTTCATTAGTTGTCAGTTATAATCATCAACATTAAAAGGAATGAACACTTGAATTATATCGGTTTGTGTGGAATGACTGTATATATTATGCAAGTTTCACTTTTTGAATGGAATTACTGAAATAAATCAACTTTTTTATGATATTCTAATTATATCGCCAACACCTGTATACGATTTAAATGATCATTGCCTTCTGTTTTTATTAACATTTTATGCAGCGCCCCAACTTTTTTGGAAACATGGTTGCACTGTATTATGGGCATTGGTGTAAAAAATTGAGTCTTTATGAGAGTTTGCATTATGACTGTATTATATTGCATTATGAGTACATGTATCATTCTATAATGTTTCATGAATATGGGTGCAGGGGATAAACTGAATTTAATGGGCAAAGGTTTGTTTCCATTTTCAAATGTGCAGAATGTGCAAAGTTACAGGAAATGTACTTTAAACTGGGGTCTTTTTGCGGCCGCTAAGCAAACATGTTAGTGGAAAATATAAAATTGTTATTTTGCAAATTAATAGTAAAAATTGTATTTGAGTATTCCTGCTGTATGAGTACATTTTTTGTTCAACACACAAGCTCTGGTTCCATGCACAGTGCTAAAACCGTGCTATGCGTAAGCAGAATGTTTTTCTTTCACAAAATGTATGATGACAAATAGCTTACTAAACAAGTGGCTCAAAGACATGAGTCTGGTGTGTACAGCTGATAACATGGTTTGACTAAAAGTGCTTTGTCTAACTCTTGCTTGTCAGCTGTGCTGTTTACCTTGTCTCTCGGGAGAGAAGTATCTGAAAGGTTGAGGAGATTGATGTCTACAAGTTAAACAACTTAGCGTGCAAACAAAGGAAACCTATGTGAAAGTATTGATTACACACAAATCATGTTAGTGATAGAGCCCTAAAGAAGAAAACTGAACCATGCTAGTAGAAACATTACACTGCCACTGTTAATTGTTTATTAATGATTTGAGGGGTCTGAAATTTGATAAACCAGTGGAATGGGTACACCCATTAGCTTGCAAAGATTTTTTTTTCTCATAAATAAATTATAATGCACGACATGCACTCTTAGACAATAATTGTTTTTTAGACTGTTATGCTTTATTTAGCATTGGTGATCAGAGCCAGGCAAACATGGATTAGGACAACGCATCATCAGAGGAATTATGTGCCTCTGACTATTTTGGAAAATGTAATTACATTCAGTATTAACATATCAGCAGAGCTATTACGTTCAATATCAACATATCCCAATGGGATTTGTCCTTAACCCTTAATCTTTAACACCAGTGTGATCAAGCTATAGTGGTCCCTGAAGCATACAATCACACCGGTGTGATTAAAACATATCATTAGAACGTCTAGGTATAAGTGACGCAACCATCACTCGTCAGGCCACTCGGTTATTTACTGACATTCAGCTCAAACAGTGTATTTTCATTTCCTCACTGGAATTGTTGGAAGATCTACATTATGAAATTAATGAAGAATTCAAATCCGGACAAGAATGGGTTATCTACGTATCAACATGCAGCCAACACCAACGGTCATATTTTGCTACCATGTGTTTTTTGCAAACAAAAATAAAAGTGAATACCGGATGGTCATCTGCAACCATGTTTCCTAAAACATTGGGACCCTGTGTAAAAGAAAAACAGAATGCTATGATGCAAATCATTTAAACCCTATAATTAATAGAAAATAGTACAAAGACAACATATCAAATGCTGTAACTGAAAAATGTTTTTGTTTCTTGGAAAATACATGCTCACTTTGAATTTGATGCCAGCAACATGTTTGAAAATGCTGGGACAGTTGTATCAAACAACTGGAAACATTGTGCAATGCAAAAAACTAAAACTGGTGGAAACTGTTGGAATATCACATATAATTAGGTCAAATGGCAATAAGTCAGTAACATGATTGGGTATTAAAAAATTATTCCAGAGAAGATGCGCCTGTCAGAAGTAAGGATTAGGAGAGGTTTCTGTGAAAAGTTTGAAGATTTAAGGATAATGTTTCTCAATATAAAATTGCTAAGAGTTTGGAAATCCCATCATCAACAGTGCATAATATCAACAAAACATTTAGAGAATCTGGAGAAATGTCTATATGTTAGGGAAAAGGCCAAAATCCTTGCAAGGCTCAGGAACACTTCCGAAAACCACTGTCTGTGAACAACTTATTGTGCTGCATCCACAAATGCAAGTTAAAACTACCATTCAAAGAAGAACCCATGTATAAAAAAGATCCAGAAAAACTGCCGCTATCTCTGGGCCATAGCTCATTTGAGATGGACAAAACTGTGATGTGGTCGGACAAATCAAAATATTTTTTGTGAATCATAGATGCCATGTCCTCCATGTCATAGATGCCAGGGACCATCCCACTCATTATCAGCGCACAGTGCAACTGTTCACAAGCTGCAATCCTATTACAAGCAGGAATGGGACAAAATTTCACTTTCAACCCTACAGCAATTGGTCTTCTCAGTTCCCCAAATGCTTACAGAATTTTGTAAAAAAAAAAAAGGTGAATGATAAAAATATCCCTGTCTCAACTTTTTTGACATGTGTTACTGGCATTCAATTCAAAATGTGCATATATTTTTCCAAAACAATAACATTTCTCAGTTTCAACATTTGATCCTGTCTTTTTACTATTCTCAATTAAATTGAGGGATAAATGATTTGTATATAATCACATTCTGTTTATATTCGCATTTTACACAGCATCACAACTTTTTTGGATACGCGGGTGTACATTTCCTTGTCTTCCTGTCAGATTTTTCTTTTGGTCAGATATGCCTTACGTCTCCAAGAATCCAGTGCAATGTAAATCCACATACCTGCCCATGTAGACCGAGAAGCTAAAATAACCTTTTTTTTTTTTCTGAGCTTCTGAATAGTAACATAAATAATTAACACACAAACTACTGTCTGATACTTAGCTTATATTTTTCTGATACAAAAAGAGAAGCATGCCAATATCGTTTTGCGGCGATAATAGGGAAATGGATAATGCATAATGGGGGGGCCGTTAAATGATATATAAAATATATGCGTAACTTGCGATTACCTCCAGTGTTAAAATATGAGAAGTGACGTTTACCCAGCATCGGAAACAGATGTTAAGGAGAGTTACGAATTTTATTTAGAGTGGTTGTTTGCTTGGGATTGTGGTCTGCAATGACGGGGAGTCCTGTTGTTGCAGGTTCGATTCCATCAGTGGGCAAGACATGTTTTGTTGGGGAATTGTGATGTCTAAACAGGCTTTTTTCTGTCTTTGTAACCTTACCCTTAAATTTGATGTCTTATCTTAACCCTTACCTAACTCTAACATTAATCCTAACCCTAATGCCAGTACTGTGATGCAGATTATTGTAAAGTTTAAATGAAAACAAATGAACCAATTCATTTTGAATCGATTAGGTTAAGGAACAATGCAATAGCAAAATGTTAGAGTAACGTACTAATGATTCATCAAGAGTAGATTACATCGGGGATATGTTGATAGCACTGGCATAGCATGGTGACCCCATGACAGGGTCAAACAATCTGGTCTGTAAAAAAGAATAGACACGAACAATATCGGAAAGGACATTAAACATAAAATGTACAGACTAGATCGCTAACTATATTGCCTCATATACTTCAATGGTGGCTTTTATTTTAAATAATTAATTCTAAGTTAGTGCAGCATAATATCCTGCTTCTGGAAGAACGGTAATGAAGCCTCATGGCCATCACTGGTTCACCCAGATACACAAACTAGATTAGGGTTAGGGCAGGTCTTCTGTAGGCACAAGTTTGTGCGCAAGCCGAGTGTGTATGTGTGAGAGAAATTCAACCATTATCCCACTAGATGGAAAGTCATGTCACTCTTATTTATGTAGCACATTTAGAAACAACAGGAGTTGATCCTTTCTGCTTTGCAATTGAGGCAGATGGTTTGACATCCGCTTCAATACAGGCAGGATATACATGCAGGCACTAGAACAATTGTGTTAGATGGGCCTTTGATTTCCATCGCTGGGCACGTTTAGACTACAAATCAACATAGAATAGTAACTTCTGCACAAGCAGCAATATTACCAAAACTATTTAATTTACAGAAAGCATTCTCACTGGGGGGCAATGCCCTCCATGCCGCCAGGTCTGTATAAATGATTAATACATAAAAGGCAACAATACATAACATAATAAATAGTACATATAATACATAGAGGGCAAGGCTAAAACGGAGAACACTTAAGACAACTACAATGATGAAATCATGATCAAAGAAATACAATAAGTTAAGTGAAATTGAATAAAACAACAATATATTATGAGGACTTAAAAAATAAGTAGAGTGTACTTGAGCAAAACCTAGGGACAACCTCAGACTAAAATAAAAGAAAGAGAAATAACAAACCAGGCAAGTCTAGTTTAGCCAGCCCTCAAAAAAAAGTTTGCCCTCTCAAGACTCAAACCCAAATCGCCCACATAAAAGGCTGTGTCGCTAACCACAACACCAAAGAGCTGTACATTTGACAGCTGGCAGTACAGCCTCTTGTGTCTACCCTGAACAAATCATTTTTGCCACTGGCCGTTTCAACAGCTAACTGGCCATTCGTGATCTTACTAAGTTAACCTCCACAACTGTATGGCGTTTGTCACTGGACGTTTTAACAGCGCTTTTGCCAGTAAGTAGATACTGGCTTTGTCAGTATCTACTACCTTACTGGAATAGTCAGCAACTGCTAACGAGTCTGCCTGAACTAACAACGTACTATTTTCTTTCATTCGTGAATGACACTGATATAATAACTATCAATAAAGGGGAAGATAACTAACATTTTTATAAAAGACGAGAGAATGGTGGAATGTACCAGAAATAGTCGCAATAATGTATAACCCTAGTTTAATTGCGTCCAACAAATAAAATTAATACATTTTGCTGCTCTCAGTAGATTCTAACACAGGTCTTCCATGTGAGGGGCACTGTCTTTAACCACTACGCCACAGAATTACACGTTTCAGTAGCCCCTAGACAACAATGAACATTGTGTTAAACTGACTTACGTTTCTTATAAAATGTACATCCATCATAGCGTCTATGAACTGTATGGCTTTTGCCACTGGCAGGCTTACTAGTATCTACTAACTTCCTAGGGGTATTCATAAGAATTGAGCAATTTCTAGCGAGACTGAAGATGACCTTTTCCATGCCAGAAAATGTTGCAATATAACCATATGCAGTTCTAGCTAAGGCTTACTATAACGTAAGTACTGAATGTTGTAGCCAGCAAATGTGTTTGTGTATTCTGACCCAAAACGCTTGCACGGATGCGCACTTAGAAAATCCAACAGTAGTAGTCACAAGAGAACCATAAACTGTTTTATTTCAGACTTACTATAATATAGATACTGAAGGTTTTAGCCAGCAAAGTTTTTGTCTATATGAAATAATTCAAAATGCCTACATCGCTTTGTCTGTGAGGAGATCCAAACACAGGACCTATAGTTTGCCGATCCGCTTTGCTAACCGCTATGCTATTTTACAAGGTGTTCTCGTTCGGTCGGTAGGTAAGAGACCCCCAGACTCCCCAGCTTTTGTGTCTTCCGGGCTTGGGGCCGCTGACAAGGTGTCCAACCCTATACTGAACATATTTGTGGTTAAGAAAATGATTCCATACGAACATGATTCCCGTGAGGTACGGTTGATAAGGGTATGTTGTTGCCAGCCCATGTTCCAGTTTTCAGGAGACCATAGAGAGGGGTTGGGACTTGACCTACATTAATGGACAATAACCAGGCAACACTTTACACCTCCACATTTATAGAACAGAGCTGTGTATATATTTGTTGATATCATTGTAAGAGAAATGCAGCTCAAGTGTTTTACGGTTGTTATATTACGTTAATTACAGGGTAAGGAAAACAAATCTGTATTTTTTTGCTAATAGGCAGAAGTATTTCAAAATATTTGCAACTTCTCAATTCACTCTGCGACAGACATACTGATTGACGTACCAAAATAAGTATTCCTAATATTAATTTATTTGAGAACTGGCTTCACAGATATGCTACGCTGTGATCTGTGCATCAGCAAAACTAGTGTCTCCATATTATGAGAGGGTGGCTTTGGCAGTGTTGATGAGCTTGGCAGCAACATCAATTTATATGGAAGCTGACTGTTTAAGCTTATTTATCTGTTAACTTTGGTGAATATGTCAGAACTCATAACAGTGCAGATAAGGAACCTGTCATTCTCAACCTCTTCTGCCAGATCTTTGGCGACATGGTCACTGACAGCCCTTCAAATCCAGCAGGGCTTCCTAAACTTCAGAAATCTGACAACATAAATGCTTTGCCATTTACTCCTCCATCTGTATCACTCCATTTCTTAGTCCATCTTTGAGTGGCTCGAGAGAATAACAGAGCTTTAGGCAACTACACCATTACTTTACATTACAGCATGTCAACTGCATGAACATGAGTGAATTTTCTCCAAACAGATAGTAAACCTTCATGTGTATTCATTTTAACATTTTCTGAAAAACGTGATGTGAACCGAAGTATGGGGTTTTCTTGTTATTACAAATGCTCTATAGACAGTAGTGGTTATAACGGTCTGCTATTAGTTTCCATATTGTTACCACTTGGTATGCTGTGAAAGGTTTTTAATTCAGTGTGAAAGAATGTAAAGGAGTGGACTGTGAGTAGAGGATGTATGTTTTTACCATTATAAGGAAATTGTTTTATAGTTACAGGGGAGTAGGCCATTGTATATGCCTACAAAATGAGCCTGCTGTACCTAGATACTTTGATTTTACTAGATTTATCGGAATCTCTGTGAGGCTATATTTTGATTTTCATCCCATGCATGTAAAAATGAATGACATTGATAGAACTTAGACAATAGATACATTTTCTACCCTTTGTCAGTTCCTGGCTGGGGGCATCTAGGCATCTCTATGGGCCTGAGAGCCACAGTCAGGATATGACCACAGAGATGCCTCTAGGAATCTCTGTGCTGCAGTTTTGGTTGTTCCCAATCAGAGGCAGCTGTCCAGCTTTGCGTCTAATTGGGAACCCTATTTAAGTTGCTATGTTTTTTCCTTAGTAAGCTGGTCATTGTTCGCACCAGTTTGTGCTGTTTGCTGCACCTTTTGTTGGTGTCTGTATTACTCATGAAGAGCAATAAAAGGATGATTCCCATTAACCCTGTGCCTATGTCCTGCCTACAACAACAGTGACACCCTTACCCTTCATCCTAACCTTAGCCCTCATGCCTGAACTTAACCATTACCCGTCAATGTTATTCAAAACAAGGTGGTTTGAATTTTGGGTCGATTACAAAAAGGTGCAACATTAAAGCAAAATCTTATGGAACAATTGCAATGAGTAAATGTTGATAACAAATGTTTTTGCACCCATTTATATTCATATAAATATTTGCAAAATAGGTATATTCATACGAATGTAATTCCTGAGGGGTACGGTTGGTATGTAAATCTAGGTAATTTTACAGTAACATATCAATTTGGGTGCTGGCATATGTGTGTTCCTTTGATTATTTCTTGAATTAATCCATGACTGGCTCAAACTTGATTAGAAGTTTAATCCCTTCAAAATGTTGTGTGAATAATATAGTGTGGTTAATATAGAGATTCATAGGAGGCCCTGAGACCCAGATCGCTCTCTGCAAGGGACTGGAGGATGTTTAGCAGTTGGGAGGACATCCTGTGGCTCCTTACTCTCAACTTCCTGTGTCAGGAACACTACAATTTCTATGTCTAGAATCATTTGTGTTGACTCTGAAATGCCCCTGTGCCTTCTTAGGCCTGCATATACAGTGGGGTGAACAAGTATTTGACGCATTGCTGATTTTGCATGTTTTCCTACTTACAAAGCATATATAGGTCTGTAATTTTTACCCTAGTTACACTTCAACACAGTGTGTGATTTTTAAATAATTAATTTCAAAAGTCCAGTTGCTGATATCCTTTCTCACAGGCTTCATGTAACTTTCTGTTTTCTAATATTAACTGGTGGTATATAAGGGTTATTATCTGATACTTTAGAAGGAACATTTTGCATAGTCAACCTTAAATTACTTTAATAAGTTTTACTAAATATAACCTACTTACTAGTTCCACAATTTTAACTACTTCAATCTTCTGCATATTGAGTCGTACGTACGTAAATACATACTATACTCTTGATCTTGTACAGCTCAGTTGGTACATTATGGCACTTAACCACCTGGTTTATAACACACCATATGCCAAGAGTAAGACATCACATTTTACTTCAAAGCAGTATATAAAAACATGAGCTACTGATAACATTACCCAATTTGGAAAATTACTGTGACAAATCTGTAATTGCATAGCTTAGTGTATAATCCATTTGTCTGCCTTTGGCATTTTTTTATTATTATTGATCAACCACAGAATGGCCTAATTCAAGAACAACACAAGTCAGCAACTTATCATGAAATTAGTCATTAGTTATTATCAAGATTCCTTTTTCTTTTGTCTGCCCCAGATGGATACAGACTTCCTCTCACTCTTGCAAAATGTGTTTCTTGATTGGCAGTTGCCTGACTAGTCTGCTACACATTTTGCTTTTACTGACCATAATGTAACTCCCTTTATCACTCAACATTTTATTTGATGTTTGTCTGTGTTTGCACAAAGATTAATGGAACTATAAGCCTTTCCAAACATAAATCAGATAAGTCGTGGCCAATGATAAAACACAGCAAATATATATATGTTATGTGAGGTGACTGGAGGAAGTTGGATAAATTACAGTAAAGGGCACCCACATGTCACAGACTATGTCAAAAGTTAATTAATGAAAGTGTTAATTAAAGATTGTAAAGCGTAGCGGGCATTGAGGTCGAGAAAGAGGCAGAACAAATGTATTTACAATCTGAAGACACTGAGCTCCGAGGGGAGGAAGTTTGACTGAGACAAAAGCAATTATGAGGCAATTTTGACCTCACCCTGTCCTCACCTGACACACGCATTTACATTGATGTGACTTGTTTCGAACATACATGGGCCAGTGACTCGCCATTGTCAAACCAGCCATGTTGTCTGATGTGTTGTGGCTTTGCAAAGTGAAGCAGGTCATTTTATGATAAGAATTGTCTTAAGCATGATCTGAATGGAAGTGCACCAGCTGTTCCTTTTGTGTTACAGCTAAATCAGTGAAATGTTCTATTTTGTTATGTGAATACTATGTGATTTTTCCTCGCGCAAATTTCTCTGCATGAGGATTCTCTGCCCTGAAAGTATGCTGTCCAAGGACCAATATGCCCCTTACATTTGTTGATGTTCCTTTAAGAAAATGTTGTCCTTTTCTTGGAGATAGTTAAACTGAATGTTAGGACGGATGTCAATTTAGTTGTCATGTAATCTTAATGTAAACGATTTTTTTTATTCAGATATTTAGGCTGTGTGAGATGAACTGAAATTAGGTTGAGTGATTCTTCCTGAGTAGCACTATTTTAAAGAGATTGAAAAATATCCGTGCAGGTGTTATTTACATCACTTAGTGACAAAGTGCTCTTTCCTACTGATGTTTGCTTTGCTGTGGTATTCCTATTTGTATTTGATGTACTGTGATCCTCCCTATTCATATTTTCTGTATTGTGCAGACTCCTATGCTTTTGCTGTGCCAATTGTGAGTGCTGTGTTATTCACAAGTTTTAAGATTCACATGTAACTCATTCAGCATGTTTCTCTTCCCCTCCCAGATTGAGTACAGGTGAAAGAAAAAAAGTTACAGTCGATAAAAAGGTGGAGGGCGCAAAGCGCAAGCAGCTGACGCAACAGATCGGGGTGCCGATTGCCCAGCATATGTAATAGCGATGACAAACTGAATGTTTCTGAAATCTTCAAAGCCTGCTAACGGTAATGACAATAACTAGCAGGCACGTGGACAGTTTCAGTTTCAAGTTCACATGCCCCTTTTGCCCCTCAGCTCACATATATGGACAACGCATGGCCGTTGAAGCGAGTGAGGCAAATAACACGAACATACTGAATTATGAACTGAAAACCAAGTCAACTTTCTTGCTTAACTTTGTAATCCTCTCTGAGCTAGTTATTTAATGAAAATTACTGTAGACCTCATGATTTATTTAGCTATTTATTTGACATTGTGTGGTACAGTGCTGTGTGGTACAATGGGCTATGTTACAGCATGCATGCATCACAATATCCTAGAAACTGTAGCTAGCTGTTGCTGTTAAGTGCCCCCCCTGAAGAAATCTAGAAGGGGACTGTGTAGCGGGTTCTGTCTGTTCATTTGTTCAAGAGCAACTATGTCACAAGCGCTACTATGCGTTTATTTTTCAGACAAATCTTGTCCGAATTATGTGTTTTACTGTTGAAGAACCAGCATTTCTCCATTAACATATGCTTGCTTAGTTGTAAATAGGAAATATGCTTTCTGCGCCAAGTTGGTGCTTAGTCCAGTGGGCAATGCAACTCTGCAGAACTCAGGAAGATCTCAATGCATACCTCAATGAAACCAATTAAAGATTAGGCTTGTATTATGGGTAAACAGCAAAAGTGGGAGACAACATGTTTGCTGATGATTTGTTGTGTCTGAAAACATTAAATGAACTTACTATAGAGATCCAACTCTCATGCAGTTGGTTTGGTGTTATTGTAAATTTTTGTACCCTTATTGTGACTGCATCCATGCTATTTAGATGCTTACCCAGACTACAATAAACCACGATTATCAACTGACAATTCATGAGATACTCAAAAGGAAACATAACACACCAGAACTGGAAGAAGTCATATATAGGAAATACCGTTTTTTGTTTTAGTACTGACATTGCCGTTGGGAGATTCCATTCATAATTAAGTGTGACTTTCAACTTGTTTTGCTGATTTCTTCTGATGTTTCTGTTGGAGTCGTGTAAAACAAGATGATCAGGAGAGATCACCCAATGAAGTAAACAGACTACAACAAAATTGAGATTTCCCTAATGGTGCAGCTTATATGTTCACAGAGAATATAATTGGGCAGATGTACAGTTACAAACTCTGCATGCTGGTCCTTACTACAGCCATATGTCATCGGTCACAATTTATTCCATGGTTAGTATGGGATCTTTTGACTAGTAATTATAAATGTACTACAGAAATGTTGCCATTTTATTTCCTGCACTGTGCTGAAACTGAACTGTATCCCAAACATTTTAATACATCTCTAAATTGGGATTGATTTACCATATACACTCGCATCTAAGGTCTACCTATTTACTAGAAATATCACTTCCAGTATGACTTTTAGAATACTGAATATCCCACAAATCTGACCCTCTGTGACGACTACGCCATCTACTGCCCATCCTCCCCCTGCAGGAGGCGGGCTTTGGCGTTCGACGTCACCGGCCTTCTGACACCATCGCCCTGCTCATCAACTCATTGCACCTGTTGTCTCGTCTGGCGCACCTGATCATCATTAAGTCATTCCCCTCAGTATATATGTTCCCTCTGCTCCCTTTGTCTTTGTGTGTTATTGTCTCTATGTTTGATTGAGCATATGTCAGCGCACGTATTAAAAGAAGTAAACTCAAAGACTCCGCAGTCCGCTCCACCTTTCTCGCACCGAGACGATCCTGACACCCTCCTGGAACTTGTAATGTAAAGAGAGACACATATGTAGATTAACAGTACTTGGACTACTATATAGAGTGGAAAAATGCACGCTACAGGCGGCTGGACTTCAGAGACTATGAGAATGAGTTTTTTATGCAAAGGAATGTCAGTTTAATTTTATATTAGATAGCTGTTTGATGTGTTAAAAGTCATTGTGGAGATTATTAGACAGACTTTGAGACATTTTACCTTCCCTGACAAATAAAGCTTTGCGACTCTTACCTGTGACATCAATTTTTTCAAAAATTGCAATGAGGCACACAAGAACACTGAGTTTACCTGTTTCTGACATTTACATTTACTATGAACTTAAAACTCAAATGTTTAATTGCTTCTGATGTTATTGTCTCCGATAGACAGGTTTTACCAGTAAAAGATTTAAACAAGATGGTTAGTTTTGAATCAGACATGTATTGTCTCATTACCTTTTCACATTCCCCAATCTATGTTTGGAGTATTATCCAAACATACTTTCAGATGGATAGGTTTGGGAAGATGTAGTCCTGTACTGCTATTCCAAGTGGTATTCAATACATCCTATCACATGCTTATCATTTTTTTAAAGAGGGGGTACAATAAGCTCAGAGTTCCATGAAAATAGTATTGGACTGACGCCACCATCTTAGGTTGTAATCATTTAGCAGATGCTTTTATGCAGAACAATTTACAGAAGTTATTAGACTTCACTGCATTGGTCAGGGGGCAGAACAAATGTTTGTTCACCTTGCCAGTTCTGGGACTTGACCTAGCAATCATTTGGTTACTGGTCAGATGCTCTAACCTCTAGGTTTTCTGAGGCCCCCTACCACATGTGCTTAAGTTAATATGTAGAGGGTAATTCAAATACAGAGGTGGAAGTCACATTCTTACTTAAATGAAAAGGCCAGGTAATTGCCTCTTTGTATGAAGAATTCAATGGAAATGTACACCAAATCAATGTAAGGATTATTTTTGTATTTGGTCTCAACTGCAAGCACAGGCAGTAGATTTTGCTGACACTTTAAAACCCATGCCTATATATTTTAGCAAAGCAATGCAATATATGAATCTTATAGACAATGTCAAGTCAATAGCCATTTATATTCCTAACCCATATACAGTATTTTTCTATACCAAGTATTAATTGGTATTGAAAAAAACACTTATTGAAATCAGTGACTGTACAATAAGAGCTCTGGCTCTTGACTCTATGCTTGAACACCACCTTCAAAAAGAAGTTAACTCCCATCTATTAGGTTATTTTTGCACAGTACATAGGTTTTGTGGGTAAAGCTGTAAACCAATAGCAAATGTATTTGTCAAATGATTAGAATAGTGATAAATTATGAACTATAACCGCTTTCTTGGGCATATCGTCACAGCAATAAACAATGTAAATAATAGAGAATGACTTAGGTATTGATATAGCCAATGATATATAAGAATATAACTTACATCTGAGCCTCTAGTCTCATCAACCGAAGTCCTCTGACTGTACATCCTGGTTGCAATCAAAGTTATAATTACATTTAGCAAATACCAAATACTTGCTTTTACAGTGAAGGAAAAAATATTTTTCCCCTGCTGATTTTGTACGTTTGTCCACTGACAAAGAAATGATCAGTCTATAATTTTAATGGTAGGATTGTTTGAACAGTGAGAGAGAATGACAACAAAAAATTCAGAAAAACACATACAAAATGTTATGAATTGATTAGCATTTTAATGAGTGAAATAACCATTCAACCCGTCTGCAAAACATGACTTTGTACTCTTGAGACTGGCTAGGCCACTCCAGGCCCTTAATGTGCTTCTTCTTGATCCACTCCTTTGTTGCCTTAACCGTGTTTTTTGAGTCATTGTCATGCTGGAATACCCATCCATGAACCATTTTCTATTTCCTGGCATAGGGAAAGAGGTTCTCACCCAAGATTTGATGGTACATGGCCCCATCTTACGTCCCTTTGATGCAGTGAAGTTGTCCTGTCCCCATAGCACAAAAAAAACCCCAAAGCACAGTGTTTTCACTTCCATGTTTGACGGTGGGAATGGTGTTCTTGGGGTCATAGGCAGTATTCCTCCTTCTCCAAACACGGCGAGTTGAGTTGATGCCAAAGTGCTTGACTGTCACCCAGTTCTCCTCTGAATCGTTCAGATGTTCATTGACAAACTTCAGACGGACCTGTTCATGTGCTTTCTTGAGCAGGAGGACTTTGCGGGTGCTGCAGGATGTCAGTCCTTCAGGGCGTAGTGTGTTACCAATAGTTTTCTTGGTGACTATGGTTCCAGCTGCCTTGAGATCATTGACAAGATCATCCTGTGTAGCTCTGGGCTGATTCCTCACTGTTCTCATGATCATTGCAACTCCACGAGGTGAGATCATGCATGGAGCCCCAGTTTGTGTTTCTTCCATTTGCAAATAATTGCACCAACTGTTGTCACCTTCTCACCAAGCTGTTTGGTGATGGTTTTGTAACCCATTCCAGCCTTGTGTAGGTCTACAATCTTATCCCTTACATCCTTGGATAGCACAAGTATCAAATACTTTTTTCCCTCACTGTATATCTTGATATGAGTAAAGGCTGTTTTCGGGTGAGACCTCAAAAAGGCTGTTTGAAATTGAGGTGGGATTGGATTGTAGTTTTGGAGACTTAGTGAATCCATGATACAACCAAAATCTTAGATGGCCGGGTTTGGACATATTGGATTGGTGATAGAAGGTAGCTGCCCCAAACTAAGTAAGGAAAAAGAGCATTTAAAAAAGGTTTGTGGCTTATAAACAAATAATTCACAAAACAAAAGGCCTGAGAACCACAATATTATCAATGAGGTACACCATCAATACACAATGGAACAGCAACCACCCGCACCGGAAAACAAACAAACCGAAACAAAAAGGAAAAAACAATCCTTAAAAAAGAAAGAAAAAAATAATCCACCAATACTGATGATTTGCTTACCCTTGAAGTGGAAATTTCTGCTCTGACTGTGGTCCGCGCAGCAATCGAAAGCTAACCCTGCTCTAAAAAAGGCCTCTCCTCCTGGCTATACTAGTGACCATATATCCACCGTGCATCCCGAAAAGGAGGTGTTGCAAAAATGTATGACAATAAATACAAATTTACTCTTAAACACATCACTGAATACTTGCTCCTAGTACACGTACAATAATAGAGCACTCAAGCCAGCCAATTATTGAGGCTTGCCTGGAGTACACTACAATACAGAAAAGCACTCACATCTGCTCGATCAGCTTATATCGCTGTCCTGATTGAGGTGAACAAAAACAATCAAAAATTTTCTCTATGCTACAGTTGCAAAGTCAACAAAAAAGCAATGCTCAAAAGTGAAGTGGGTCTTCACTTTAGCTGTAAAGAAGACCTGAACTTATTTGATGAAAAGATCATCACCATTAGAAAACAAATAACTGTAATGGAAAGAGAAGGGTGCAGTGGTCTCTTAATTCCGGTGCTGTAATTCAATGAAACCGGGAGAAGCTCCATAAATGGCTACTTTTAAAGCATGCGTTTCAGATATTAGGAAGTGGATGAACTTCTTGCTGTGAAACTTACGGAAAAAGCTTGTTTTAGGACAAACAAGAAAGAAACAAAATGCTTTATTGACAAATCTCACTGTGAGCCTCGACGACTGTATGGTTGTATCCCAAAAAAACGGTAAGATTCCTCAACGTTATCATCGACCCTGACCTCTCCTTTGATGAAGATATAAAATATATCTCAAGAGTTGCTTATTTTCAGGTTCGGAACATTGCGAAAATGTATATAAAAAACGGATGCAGAAAAAAATGAATCCATGCTTTTGTTACTTCTAAATAAGATAACTGCAATGCTCCTTTTTTTGGTTACAGTTTATTGATAAATCAATAAATAAACATCAATTAGTGTTGCACATGGCTGCTAAAATCCTAACTAGAACAAACAAATGTTAAACATTACTCCAGTACCAGCCTGTTTACACTGGCTGCCTGTTAGGTTTAGGGCTGAATTTAAGGTTTTATTGTTAACCTATAAATCAATACATGGACTTGCTCCAACTTACCTTGCTGAAATGATCCAGCCATACATACCTGTATGTAATCTTTGATCACAAGATGCAGGCCTTCTAATTTTACCTAGAATTTCTAAACAAACAGCCAGAAGCAGGGCTTTCTCTCATAAAGAATGATTTGCCAATTAAGGTTAGAAATGCAGACTCAATGCAAACAAAAAGGTTCTATTTTGCATGGTGTAATCTGGCCCAGGGGTGTGAAGATGACTAGAAAGGCTTGATACTTTCCACCAAAGCTGTCTTGCCAGGTGGGCTCTCATTACTAGGATGCTCTCCCTCCAATGCCATTTGGGGGTGTACAATATTTTGTAAATTTAAAAAACATTCATGATAATGTTATAATGGTGGGGGATTACAACACTGTCATTAATATGACAAAAGATCGCAAGGGCCATCACACAACAAACTATTACCCACAGGCACTTAAAAAATTACTGAAATGATGGACACAGAAGATCTAGTTGAGATATGGAGGTTACAAAACCCAGACAGCATCCACCAAGTATATCTCACCCTATCTCAGGCCAGTCGTCGAATATTTTCTCATTCCATTCTCAGCTGTTCCAAAAATAATAAAAGTGCTGATAGAAGATGGAATGTGCTCAGATCACCATTCAGTTGGGATCTACTTCACTCTGACTGAAATCCCAAGAGGACAAGGATACTGGAAGTTCAATCAAAGCCTATTAAAAGATGACTCATTCGTGACCAGAACAAGATTAAAAAAATATTAAAGAAAATATTAACTCAGCAGGTCCTAATGTGGTATAGAATGCATTCAAATGCATATTCAGATGCCACTTAATACTATGCAACAAATAAGAAAAAATACCTGGCAAGGGAAAACCAACTAAAGACAGAGATAGATAATATAATACTGCAGTTAGTAGTTGAAACAATAAAAATAAAACTAGAAATTCAACAAAAAGAGATTATGTCTATAATTCAGGAATTAAATCTCTCCTATTATAAAAACAAAGCCAACTCGCAGGAAAATTATGAAAAATGCATGATAAACACAATTCATTTCAAAGAATGAGTAACACAGGCTATAGCCGATTCATAGAAATAAAAGTTGATCATTGTCATTTTAATTTCGATTACAGTGTAAAATAATGATCACATTATGATTTATTTAGCCTAATACATTTGTAGAGTTTTAATCTCTAGTAATATAATGGGAGAAAATTTAAAGTAACTTGTAATACCTTTGCTGAATTGGTCATTGGTAACTGGTAAACAATATCCTTGGTATATCATTTGTAAAATAATTATTTAGCATAATACATGTAGATTAACATTTGATTAATTAGCGCACACAATAAGCTGAATCTCCTATTAAAAAAGTTGTGATAAGTAGCCTACATTGTTTCTGTAATGTGTTGAGTTTTGGAATGTTTGAAGAAATCTGGTTTATCATTGGTAAGTTCATTTGAATTCAACCAAGGCTCTGATCATTCATCTGGGAGTCGCGCATTCATCCAGTGACCTCATACATTCAGTGAGGGGTGATTAGCACCTGGGTTCCATTTGGGTACAAATGCTAAGTGGCGTGGGCTTTTGGCGGATTATGTTGGAAAACAGGGTTAAAAACAGGTTAATAGTCTTTAAATAGTTTTGTCAGTTTAGAATTCTAAAAGTGGAACAATACAATATAGGAAATGTCATGGAAGGAAAAGGGTGCAGCTTTCAAAATGGCAGTTTTATTTTAATTACTCAAACGCGAATTGGTGTAAGTATTTGGTGATTCTAATGTTAAAAAATACTCCTTCTACTCCTTGTTTTAATGGAAACATCCAATAAAATGTACTGATGGGGAAGTGGATGTCTTTGGTATACATATTCCCAAAAATATAATAAATCTTATTTCTAGTAACGTTGAAAAGAAAATTAACAAGGTCAAACGCATACTAAAACCTTGGACAGGAATGCATCCAACTATGGCAAGGTTACGCTAGTCAGCTCACGTGTATTATCCCATTTCACACATTTACTCAAGCCACTCCCAACACCAAGTTTGTTTTTATTTCCTGTGAAAAAACTATATTTGATTTCATCTGGAATGGTAAGGCAGATAAAATACATTCATATAATGAATATAAAAAGTGGGGTCAAACTAATATCAGAGCTTTGGATCAGTCACTTTAAGCTCCAACTATATCAAAACTATATATGAATTCCAATTGCTTCTCAAGTAGACTGATAAGACAGGCGCATTCCATCTTTAAAGACGGGCTCTTTGCCATGCTGCAGATTAGTGAGCCATTTTAAACTGACAGACTATGGTACATTATTTGAAACATCAACCTTTATGAAGGAATCTATAAAAAGCTGGTTGCAATTGCAATGACATCCCCTGAACAGCTTGAACAAATCTTACACCAAATTATATGGCTAAACTCATATATATTGATGGAATATAAGCCTATTTTCATTGAAAGAAATTACTTGAACGGTTTCTTAATGACATCGCGAACAAAGATGGGAAACGTATTACTCATGAACAAGTCAAACAAGTACATGCTCACTTCAGAGGTGTAATTATTACAACCACACCAGACAAATGGACAAAAACTTTTTAAAATGCATAAAACAATGTGTCTCCTGGTCATCCATCTAAAAGATCATGCATGGTTAAACCGGACTAACATAAACTGTAAAATGTATCTCTACCATTATGCTACAAAAAGTCTGTCGGGATGAAACAGAAGCAACAGATCATCTATTTTGGTACTGTCCAATAGTGGCAGAAATCTTGGGTTCACGACTGGTTATTGTCACAGAGCCATATTGGGTGACCGGAGAGGCAATGCTCAATCAATTGAAAACATTTTTCCTTTTGGTAAAATATTAATTTTCAAGAGTGCATCGGTGGAAGCCTTTTTAGCCTCGACAGATTCAAATATGTTGTAAAGAATCATAGTATGACTGAGAAATATATTGCTGCTAGTAATTAAAAAAGAATTTGACTGGGAAAATAGTTGCCTCTTTGGAATCTAGAGGGATGGAAATAACTACATTGCTAGAATAATTAGTGTGTGTATAAATAAGTGTATATGTGTGCATGTATGTATGCCTGTATGTATTTGTGAGAAAATATGGATTCCTCCCACTGAGCTTGGCAGCCCAGTCGCCAGTAAAAAGCTGCAAAATTACAGGATATTCTTGTCAGAAAAAAACACAGAGGTAAACTGTAATGAATACTGTCATTCATTATTGTGTTTTCATAGACTTAAATTGTAATTCGATCCAATCTATTTTAGCGGCATTGACCGTAACATTTTTTAATCATTCTATTTAAACATGGACAAAACTCATTAACAGATAACAAATCATTGCTAAAATAAAGACATTTGCTTTGAAAATGTTTAAGGACAACACCGGGAAACTACTTTTTTTATTTAGGCCTGTATTGTTACAGACATTATGTGGAATACTATATTTTTAAGTGGTATTGAATGGCAAAATGTGAATTGTCCGGTTAAAACATCGATGAAACACCTTAGTACATGGCAAATTACTGCTAAAATGAGGATGTTAGCCACTGGTTTACAAAGGACAAATATTAATTCATGTTTATTTATTGTACATTTATTTACAATAAAAATGTGGTAAAATGTCTGGCAGCATAGTCACCAGGTAAAAGCTGTAAAAGTATAGGACAATATTGTGAGAACAAACAGAGAAGCGATAGTTACTTTCGTAACTCCAGTTCTATGAGTCGAGCATCGACAAATAGGGGCTTTGCTCTTATTGGTTTATCCCTCTGCTTCAAGGCAGCCACTGAACATTAAAATATGCCAATCGACCTGCCCGTGGACACCGTCCTCGGCTATATAAGCAGGTCGCATACCCCGCTTCAGCCTCCCGATACACCTTTCTTCATTAGAAAAGTTTACCAGAGACCGGCCAGGGCCAGAACCCAATGGGCGACGCTCCACTCATAGAACTGGAATTACGAAAGTAACTATCGTTTTATATTGTGAAGCTTTGCCCATAAGGGCTTCGCTCCTATTGGTTTAGGGCAAAGCGAGCAAGCCCAAGATGTACTCCCTGCCGGTCACGCACCTCACTCAGAGACAAGTGCCTAGCAGGGCGGCTCTGGCACGTGACCCCCACAAGCCCCCTAGCCGCGCCCATCCTGCTCAGCTATTGTAACGTACGCCTGAGTGTCACACTCAGTGCACAGTACGAACGTACATACTGCACCAACCCTGCTGGTACCTCCTCAGTCAGTGTAACACTGCCTTGGAGCGTCCAGGGCCAGCCCAAACACGCCGAGCAACCCCGTCTGGCACTCTAATGAACGCTCAAGCAGTCATACCACGAACGTTCGGCCGCCAGCCCGGCCAGGCGCACCGTGCCACCGGGCAGAGCCCGAGCACTATCCGCCCTCCAAGTCCTGCGTCCTGTGCTCACTTTCCTGCCTCAGCCACGCTGAGCACTGAGTGAGCTAGCGTCCCCGCAGCCATATCACGCAAGTAGAAACACTCCTCCCCAAGGAGTCAGGTATGATGCTTCTTGAAGGGCGGAGCCCTCCGGCCACCCTCCTGTTGGGGGTGAGTAGGAAAAGGAGCAGGCCGTGGGGGACGAGAAGCCGGCCCCTCGTGCTGCGGCGGTTGATCTGAGGCCTCAGCAACATTGACCCCTCTGGATAGATGTTGATTCTGGCAACGACTAGGCCTCTCCTTATGCCGCCGAGACCCCTGGACCTCGGAAAGACTCCGCGGGCCAGTAGTGGAAAGCACTTGCAAAGGTGCATTGAGGAAGGGCACCTTCTCTGGCTCCTTCAGAGACAGCCAGAGATGTTGATGCTGGACCACCAAAGCTGTCAGGGAATTGGCCTGTGTCAACTTCAGAATGGCAGCTGCCGCCCGGTTCACCTCATCCCCCTCTTCCCGAGACAGTGGGGCACGGTTCTCTGTGAGCCATGTCAAAGAGGCTACTAGGAGGCCCACCGTGTTGCACGCTGCCAGGGATTGGACTGCCAAGGCATAGGACTTGTGGGCCAGGCTGGCCATGACCCGGTCCGAGATGGATGGAAGGGCCGGGCGTTTGTCACTCCAAGTGTTTATGTTTGGCACCAGAGAAGTGACCAGGGCCTCCTCCAATGGAGGAACACCCTTAGCCAGGGTCTCCAACCTGCCCTCCACTGCAGTGAAGGCCAGGTGAGATTTTACTTGATCACGCGCAGAAGAGGAGGGTGAAACCTCCCACTTCCGCTCACCAGAACGGGGAAGGGAAATTTCTCTAGTGGGCGGAGCCACTACCGGGTCAGTCACATCCCTGTCCGCCTCATCCTCCCCAAGGGAGTCCTCTCCCGAGAGGAGAGATAAGGCATCCTCCAGAGGAACCTCCTCAGTAAAATATACGAGCCTCTCCATTCTCACCTGCATAGGGAGAATGGCGCAGGCGGCACATATGGGCTCCAAACTAGCACCAGCACGTGCATGCACCGGCCCCAAACACGCACAGCAATGTGTGTGCGTGTCCATAGCCGAGTCTAACTCGGCACACCGGCATGTCAGCAAAGAAGGCGGTGGGCGGGGCTGTGCTGTGCTAATAGCAGTTGATGAAGCCGTCCTCGGCTGTAGAGAAGTCATGTTTGCATAAATTAACTTTTCAATGAAGAAAAAAGGGAGGCTGAAGCGGGGTATGCGACCTGCTTATATAGCCAAGGACAGTGTCCACGGGCAGGTCGATTTGCACATTTTAATGTTCAGTGGCTGCCTTAAGGCAGAGGGATAAACCATAGGAGCGAAGCCCCTATGGGCAAAGCTTCACGATATAGAACTGAAAAACGAAAGTAATTTGACAGTATTTTCACATTGTCATTCTCTTAAAAAATATAATATTTGGTGATGAATGTCAAAGTAGTGAATTGTCCTGCAATTAAAGAAATATTGAGAAAGCAGACTTCCAATTGCTTTTACAAGTTTGTTTGCCATATTCAAGTCATGGTACAAGACAAACTAATCCAATGTCAACTTCAATAATGGTTCTCACACAATTAGAACTGTTGACATACTGTTGATGTGCTGTACTCTGCTTGCAGAGAACAAATATCTGACTCCTCAAAGAATTACAGTCCCCAAAATCTCAATTGTCCTGAGAATGTCCTGAATCTCCCTAACCAGGTGTCAGTGGGGACACTGGAACTTTTTGATCCCGTATCGCTCGACACATTCACTAAATTTGTATTGAGTTCTAAACCCACAAATTGTCAACTAGACCCAAATCCAACTAAATTACTCTAGGAGATATTTTCGGTGCTAGGTCAGCCAATGTTGAAAATAATAAATTGCTCCCTTTACTCCGGATATGTACCAAACTCACAAAAAATAGCTGAAATTAAGCCTCTTAAAAAATATTAAGCCTCTTAGAGAGACTGGAAACCCATATTGGGCTAAGTGGGAAAGTTCTGGCCTGGTTTAAATCTTAGCTGTCCTAAAGATATCAGTTCGTATGTGTGGATGGTATATCCTTGGACAATACAAAAGTCTTCTTTTTTTTTTGGTGTTCCTCAAGGCTCAGTCCTGGGCCCTTTATTGTTCTCATTATATATGCTGCCTCTTGGAGATGTAATCCGAAATCACAATGTCAATTTTCACTGCTATGCTGATGACACACAGTTATATATATCGATGAAACATGGAGAAACCCCCCGAATTAGCTACTGTGTTTCAGATATTAGGAAGTGGATGACAGAGAACTTCCTGCTTTTAAACTCAAGAAGAACAGAAATGCTCGTTTTAGGACCCAAGAAACAAAGACTTTTATTGGCAGATCTCACTGTGAACCTCGATGGCTGCATGGTCGTATACCAAAAACGGTAAGAAATCTTGGCGTTACAGTGGACCCTGACTTCTCCTTTGATGAACATATAAAATATATCTCAAGAGTTGCTTATTTTCATCTTTGAAACATTGCAAAAATCAGAAACTTTCTATTAAACACTGATGCAGAAAAACAAATCCATGCTTTTGTTACATCATGATTAGATTACTGCAATGCTCTTTTTTCCGGTTACCCTGATAAATCAATAAATAAACTTCAATTAGTGCTGCACACCGCTGCTAGAATCCTAACTAGAACAAAAAAATGTGATCACATTACTCCAGTACTAGCCTCTTTACATTGGCTACCTGTTAGGGTTAGGGCTGATTTTAAGGTTTTATAGCTAACCTATAAATCAATTCATGGACTTGCTCCTACTTACCTGGCTGAAATTATCCAGCCATACATACCTACACGTAACCTTAAATCACAAGATGCTGGCCTTTTAACTGTACCTAAAATTTCTAAACAAACAGCCGGACGCAGGGCTTTGTCTCTTAGAACTCCACTACTTCGGAATGATTTGTCCATCAAAATTAGAAATGCAGACTCAGCGCAAACCTTCAAGCGTCTACTAAAGACTCATCTCTTCAGCCTGTTCTATGATTAAGTGTAGTCTGGCCCAGGGGCATGAAGGTGACCAGAAAGGCCTGATACTGTCCACCCTTGCTGTTTTGCCAGGTGGGCTCTCATTTCCACCGGGATGCCCTCCCTCCAATGCCATTCCGGGGCGGAGTCACTGGCTTGTTGTTGTCTCTCTGTTGCACACTTGTGCAATTGGGCTGTGCTAATCAGCCCTCATTCAGGATGATTGCGGTTGGTGGGTGTCCCTTTGGTTGATGCTTGGCGATGTGGGTGGATTGATTTCCTGCCTGCTGGGCCCTGTTCGGTGCCTCCTCCAGATCGGGCCACAGTGTCACTGGACCCCCCCTGTCTCAGCCCCAACGTCTTATGCTGCTATATTATTCTGCTGGGGGAGTAGGGTAAGTTCTCCTACTCCACTACAAATCCCTGTAGATCTAAGGTATACATTTTGAAAATCTTCCCTGTTTTCTGTCGTTTTAAACCTAGGAGGACATGAGGTCTTATCCCACACCTGCGGAGTAGCAGGCTTGACTCGTTGCGGTCCAAAGTGCTCCTGGTTGTGTTGCAGATCAAGATGATACCTGACAATTTCAGCTGCCACTCTGCTGACACCCCTGTTTTATTCCACCAGTCTATCCTCAATCCAAACTGTTTCACTCAACCTCTTACTTCACCTAGATTATCCTCTAATTTATTTTTGTCTGACCACTCAGAGGTGAAGCGAATAACAAATAAGGGCACTTGTCAAGGTCGGAGGAGATTAAATGGTAAGCAAATAGTCAATTCTCTTAGTCAACTTGTTGGATGCCGAGAAATGGGCAGTAAAGACCTGAGCAAATTGTTATGGCTAGACAACCAGGTCAGAGAATCTCTGAAATGACAAGGCTCGTGGGGTGCTCACAGGCAGCAGTGGTGTGTTCCGAACAGTTGCCCAAACCAGCGAAATGGGAATGGTCACAAAAGCAATGAAGGCTATCCCGTCAACAGGACTTCTGTGGCACAAGTGACAGAAAATTGCAATGATTGACATTGGAGGAATGTGTCAACCCTGCTGCATGGATGGAGGGCCCATTCGGACCCATGTCCACCGTTGAAAGTGCCTTCAATGGGCATGCAAGCATTACAGCTGGACCTTGAAGCAGTGGAAGCTTGTATGGTCCGATGAGTCCCGTTTTCTTTAACGTCACCATGTATGTGTGCACCGTTTACCCGGAGACCTGCACAAGGATAGGATGGGCTAAAGGACAATGGGCAAACAGCTTGGTGAGAAGGCAACAACTGTTGGTGCAATTTTTAGAAAATGGAAGAAGTTCAAGATGATGGTCAATCTCCCTCCGTTTGGGGCTCCATGCAAGATCTTACCTCGTGGGGCATCAATGATCACAAGGAAGGTGAGGGATCAGCCCAGAACTACACGGCAGGACCTGGTCAATGACCTGAAGAGAGCTGGGACCACAATCTCAAAGAAAACCATTAGTAACACATTACATTGTCATGGATTCAAATCCTGGAGCGCACGCAACGTCCCCCTGCTCAAGCCAGCGCATGTCCAGGCCTGTCTGAAGTTTGCAAGTGACCAACTGGATGGTCCAGAGGAGGAATGGGAGAAGGTCATGTGTTCTGACGAGACAAAAATTGAGCTTTTTGGTCTAAAATCTACTCGCCGTGTTTGGAGGAAGAACCCCAAGAACACCATCCCAACCGTGAAGCATGGAGGTGGAAACATCATTCTTTGGGGATGCTTTTCTGCAAAGGGGACAGGATGACTGCACCTTTTTTGTAACCCATGTTAAAACTGCTGTGCTACAGGCTGAGTGAGAAGAACTAGTGCGACATATTTTACATCCTCCAATCCTCCCTGATATGTGACCGGAAGTGTGGCCAGTGAAGATGGCTGGTTAAATCCCAACTGTGATATCAGGACAAACTAAGACAGGTACCCCTGTGCGTCTAGTTACAATCCATAATATACATACCCAAGGTACATGTTGTACGCAACCCAGAAACCGGATCTTTGCTGAACAAATAGCACCAATACTAGACCAAGAACATGTGGTGCTTTCCTGGTCCGCGGAGGTTTTCGAGTGACATTCACGCCAACTGCACAAATTGTGACAGTGCACTAACGTTCGTGCTGAAAGATTTTTTTGCGTTTTTCCTGGAGCGTGGGCCACCACATCTCCCGGATATAAAGCAAGGGAAGACGCACCACTTACATAGTACTGTGTTTGTCTAGATTTTGTGCGATTGAGTGTGAAATTATGCATTAGAAAAAAGAGAGGGTGCAGAAATAATGCTTATAATGACAGTATTCCCTATGGACTTGGTTGACATTAATGACTGATCTACTAAAAGAAAAAGGAAAAACATCTGCAATTCTTCAACTGTTATCTTTGAAATCATTTTGCCTCTTGAACAATCCTCACTGAGCGCCAATTGCACTTGGGCCCTTAATTAGGCAGGTTCATAATGGCTTTTTTGAAATAAAGAACATCCACATTATTGCTTTAATAGTAGATATGGGTAATTTCAGATGTGTAGCTATTTTTCTTTTATTATTGCCATTCCCTAACGATGGTCAACAACCATTTCATTTGTGTTCTTTTTCCTCATGTTGATGGCTGACTAAGGCAGTTTGGCATGTATGTCACCTAATATGCACAGCTGTGCTCAAAAGTTGGCATACCCATGGAGAATTGGTAATATATGTACCATCTGTAAAGTAAATACATGTCTTTTATTTCTTATGGGATTCACATTCAACAGTAGGTCATAACAGAATGGCATAATCATTAAACAAAACATGTCAATAAAGAAAAATATGAACTGACCCCTGTTCAAAAGTCTGCATACCTTTAGTTCTTCATACTGTTTATTGCCCCCTTTAGCATTAATGACAGTGTGCAGTCTTTTGTAAGAGTTGTCTATGAAGCCCCGAATTCTTCCAGGTGGTATATGCTGTACAGAAGAATGGTAATCCCATGCGCAGCTTTCATGCAGAAGAATGCAAATTGTCTGCCAGTATTTTCTAATAACATGCTGCATCCATCTTGCCATACATTTTCACAAGATTACCTGTGCCTTTAAAACGCACACACCCCCAAAACATCAGTGTGCCACCACCATGTTTCACAGTGGGGATGGTATTCTGTTCATTATAGGCCTTGTTGTCCCCTCTCCAAACATAGCACTTATGGCTGGCAACTAGATGATGCGGTTCATTTTTCAAGTATCGTCATATTGTGCTCCTTGTGCTCCTTGAAACAATCACACTGTCTTTCCAGAGCAGCTTGTATTTCTCCTGAGGTTACCTGTGGGTTTCTCTTTGAATCCTGAACAATGCCACAATTTCACTACTTCTTCTGGGGTATGCAAACTTATGAGCACAACTGTATACTCCAGTTAGCATGAAGTCATAAATGACCACTTAAAAGAGATCCTAATGACTAACGTATAGGAAGATACCTCTTTAGATTTGGTTCTTAAGAATTCCTAGTGGTGCTAATAATGGTGAAATGTTTTTTCAGAATAATTTCTGTTTTCTTTAAACAATTCCAGCTTAATCAAATTTTGTCTGTATGAGATCAGCTGATCAATAAGAATTATATTATTTAATAGGCTTTTTAGCTTATTTCTGTCAAGAGAACCAATAACTCTGGAGGTCTCTTCATTATTACTGATGGGGTACATTTATACATACCATATAAAAATAGGGATAATTGGCTTACAGCTATACACCAGAGAGAGAAGACAAAATTATGTCAAACTAGGCAATGCAATGTCCCATTCACTGTCCCAGGGAATTAAATCGTGAGCTTAGTGCAACAAAACTTAGTTTTAGTTCTGAAATACAATTTTCGGGTATTGACAGGTCTCTCAAATATGTAATGTGTCTGGACCTTTCTAAACCATGCCACATACAGTACATCAGTAGAGATTTGGTTGTCAAGCAAAGTATTCCTCGAACTAGTTTTTATTATTGAATGCAGCAAATAGCCTAGAGTAGAATAAAGTAATAAAAATGCTAATGTGTTATTTTAAATAATACCTTTTTTGTATTCCAACGATACCCAAGAGTTTCATAAAGTGATTTTTTTACCCCACTGGCATACATGATTCATGTTTATTACACTGTTAGAATGTATAAGTTAAAAAGAATAAGGGTGACTGTCCCCACTAGTATTTAAATGTAACTTGGAATACGAATGAAGAACTCAGTTTAAAAAAAAAATCTAATTTTTGGCATGGGGGAATCCAGCTAGAACTGGACATTCTAGTTTACCTGACAGGAAAAGATATACACATTGTCAAAATAACAAATAATATATGGTACTGTACATCCCTACCAACATAACTCTGTGCTTCTACCACTTTTTAAATGATTTAAACTTTGACATCTTACAACCCACAAAATCATTTGACTTCGAGTACATAGCATAGTTTGTGTGGTATCAGAGCATTAACAACTACAATATGAATGTACATTTCATTAGAAGTGAATGTGCCTATGTAATGAGAATAACAGGAAACCTCACTTTTTAGATTATCTCTCTGTAGGTTGCGCTCTGATAACCACAAGAATGTTTACCATTTGGCGTGGGGGTTTTTGTCTCGGCTTTGCTAGGTAAACACGCCCCTCAATGTATATAACAGCTTGTAACCAACATTACAGTGAGAAGACACTGAGTGAGATGTATGGAACATTTCTGGGAATTTTATATCAGATCGTGACATATAACACTTAACAGCCACAGTTTGAAAATGTAAGCCCAAATTATAATTCGTTGCCGATAAGGTGAATGTGGCCCCTAAAGATTGTACGTCCACACTGCAGAATCAATAAATTGTGGGAAGAACATGTTGAATAGATTGACTAAAATTTTGGTGCAAAACAAATTGCTATGATGTGAGCTAAGAATTATAAGGTTCTATCTGGCAGTTTTGCTGAAATTGATTTATTTACATTTACTGGATTATTGGATGTTTAACCTCTGTGTGATGTTATTTTTATAAAACGTTTTTTACCAATTGAAGATGGTTCAGCTCTTCTGAGATTTGTCCACCCGTTGATGTCACTTAAGTGATCTATATTTCTTTTCTGATAGAAGTGTAGTGGAGTTCTTTTATCACTTCATATAGTGGAGTTCTTTTATTTTGCCTTTAATTCTGGTTTTGTCAGCAAACAAGCTTGAATAAGGGGTTATTTGGATAGCAGCTGCAGACATACTATTGCATGTAAGTTTGAAGAACATACATTTTAGGGTCACAGAGGGAATAGGGTTATTAATGCCAGGCATTAATAAAATTTGCTGGTCTTGAAGCACTGTTGTAACTCTGTCATGGTGTAGGAGTGCTTTCAGCCTGTGATGTAAGGGATCTAGACCCGGTTTCCCAAAGCAATACAATGATTGCAAGATGCACATAAGTTCCCCGCTATTATATCAGTACGTTTCCCTAAAGCATCTTTACCTAAGTGGCACGTAGCATCATTAATTAAAGAGTGCTCCGGGCCACTCGTTAGTCAATCGTAACAGGCACTTTACTATTTTTGTGAAAAAGTGCCTCCCTCAACATGCGAGGAATGATCGCAAACAATCTCATTGTAGAATTTACAAAGAACTGGATGTCCCCCCAAAATTGATGATATGAAAACTAGTCAGAGAGGCTTCCAAGAGGCCTATTGCAACATTAAAAGAGATGCAGTACATTCTGGCAAGTACTGGCTGTGTGCTACATGTGACACCAATTTCCCATATTCATCATATGAATGGGCTATGGGGTAGGGTGGCAAGACGAAAGCCTTTTCTTACAAAGAAAAGCACCCGAGCCCAGCTGAAGTTTGCAAAAACAAACCTCAAGTCACGGCAAAAGCACATGGGAAAATGTGTTATGGTCTGATGAAACCAAGGTTGAACTTTTTGGCCATAATTCCAAAAGGTACAGTGCCTTGCAAAAGTATTCAACCCTTGGTATTTTTCGTGTTTTGTTGCCTCACAACCTGGAATTAACATGGATTGTTTGAGGATTTGCATCATTAAATTTACAGAATATGCCCACAACTTTGAAGATGTATTCTTTTTATTTATTGTGATGCAAACAGCAAATAGGACAAAATAACAGAAAAAGCCATTGTGCCTAACTATTCAAGTCAATATTGTGTAGATCCAGCTTTTACAGCAATCACAGCTTTAAGTCTATATCAGCTTGCCACATCTTACCACTGGGATTTTTGCCCATTCTTCCTTGCAAAACTTCTCCAGCTCCTTCAAGTTGGATGGTCTGTGCTTGTGAACAGCAATCTTTAAGTCTGACCACAGATTTTCTATTGGATTGAGGTCTGGGCTTTGACTAGGCCATTCCAACACATTTACATGTTTTCTCTTAAACCACTCAAGTGTTGCTTTAGCAATGTGTTTGGAGTCCTTGTCCTGCTGGAAAGTGAACCTCCATCCTAGCATCAAATCACACACAGAGTGGTATAGGTTTTGCTCAAGAATATCCCTGTATTTAGCACCATCCATCTTTCTCTCAACTCTGACCAGTTTCCCAGTCCTGGCTCCTGAAAAACATATCCACAGCATGATGCTGCCACCAACATGTTTCACTGTGCGGATGGTGTTCTTTGGGTGATGTGATATGTTGGGTTTTCGCCAGACATAGCGTTTTCTTTGATGGCCGAAAAGTTCAATTTTTGTCTCATCTGACCAGAGCACCTTCCTCCATACATTTTGGGAGTCTCCCACATGCGTTTTTGCAAACTCAAAATGTGCCATTCTGTTTTTTCTGAAAGTAATGACATTTTTGGGCTTTCTGGCCACTGCCATAAAGCCCAACTCTATAGAGAGTACAGCTTATTTTCGTCCTATGTACAGATACTCCAGTCTCTGCTGTGGAACTCTGCAGCTCCTCCAGGGTTACCTACGGTCTCTGTGCTGCCTCTCTGATTAATGCCCTCTTTGACCGGTCCGAGAGTTTTGGTGAGAGGCAATCTTTTGTTTGCTGTTGTGCCATGTTCTTTCCATTTAGTTATGCTAGATTTAATAGTGTTCCTGGGGATCATCAAAGATTTGCTATTTTTTATAACCAAACCCTGACTTCTCAACAACATTGTCCCTCACTTGTTTGGAGAGTTCCTTGGACTTCATGGCAGTGTTTGGTTAGTTGTGCCTCTTGCTTATGTGTTGCAGCCTCTGTGGCCTTTCAAAAAATGTGTGTATATGCAACAGATCATGTGGCAACTAGATTGCACACAGGTGGGCATGATTTCAATAATTATGTGACTTCTGAAGGTAATTGGTTGCACCAGAGCTTTATATGGGCTTCATAACGAAGGGGGTGAGCACATATGCATATGCCAATTTTCAGTTATTTATTTCTAAAACATTGTTTTATGTATATATTTTTCTAATTTCACTTCTCCAACTGGGACTATTGTGTTCTGATCCATCAAATATAATTCAGATTAAAAAAACATTGATCTAAACACTGTAATGCAACAAAACAGGTAAAAAGCCAAGGGGGTGAATACTTTTGCAAGGCACTGTATTTTTCGTGCAAAAACAACACTGCTCATCACCCAAAGAACACCATAACCACAGTGAAGCGTGGTGGCAGCATCATGCTTTGGGGCTGTTTTTCTTCAGCTGGAACCAAGGCCTTAGTCAGGGTGGAGGGAATTATGTTACAAATACCAATTTTGGCACAAAACCTTCAGGCATCCTTTTGAAATCTGAAGAGGAAGTTCACTTTTCAGCATGACAATGACCCAAATCTCCTTTGATTTGATCCAAATATTACAAGAACCTTCGAACTTCTACAAACTTTGAAAAACTGTTTTATCGCAATAACCTTTTCAAAAAGTAACCTGGAACCTTAATTTCAGGTTAAAAATATTCTGTATTAGACTGGGCAACTTCTGCAACCTTTAATTTGGTGGACAAATTACACTTAGATTTTATACAGACTTTTAAACATTGATAAATGCCTATTTCAGGATAGCTTTTTTTATTACATAAAAAACGTGACTCCACGTCTATATGGCTACCGGAGGAACTGATATTTGATGCCATGTGATCGATTTCCAGAGATATGATTTTGATTGTCATTGGTTGGATACAATGTTTCCTCCACCCAAAATTTCACTATTTCTTCAAGGTTTACATTTTCCCGTTGATGCCTAAATTAGTAGTGAAATACATCGCCAGCAATATAATGTGCTTATAGAAGAAATGTTGTATAAACAGATATATTTTCATCAAGCTGTACCTTTGTTGAAAATACTGATTGCCAAGAAGTAGATCATGTAGCAGGATAATGACCACAAACACAGTTAAAACCTACTTGAAGCGGAAGTCTGCAGATGGAACACTTAAACTATTAGATTGGCCACCTCAGAACCCCCTACTTGAACATAACTAAAGCTAGTATTTCTAAGTGAGAGCATTTGTTTAACAATAAATACATCTGGAGGAATACTATTTGCCTAATAATTGTGCACACAGTGCATATATTGAGAGATTAATAGAGAAGTATTAGTACAAGACAAACATTTGGGGACAGATTTTCCCATTCACTTGAAGCAATACATTTGAACTAACTTTCAACTGGTACACACATAGTGGGTATGGACAGTTCACTTTTTGTTGCCTTACAGCCTGAAATGAAAACATCTTCTGGCTTTTTTACATAAAGTACAATTCAATACAAACAATGTCCAAGTAATAAAAAAAATAAACTATAACGTATTCAAACTGTAAAGTACCCTATTTGTATAAGTGAACACCCCCCTAAGTTAATTATTGGTTCAATACTTGGTGGAACCTCATTTACTTGAATTGCAGCCATGAGTGCCCATTCTTTGTTGCATAATTGTTCAAACTATGTCAAATTGCATGGTGTCTCTTCAATTCACTCTACAGTTTCTAGATAGGATTCATCATTTGGGTTATTTCATGTTAAAACGTGATTCACCTTCACATTTTCAACTTCCTGGCAGAGGGCTACAGGTTCTAGTCAAGAATCTGTCAGTATTTTGCACTGTCCATTTTCCCATTTATCCTGATGAGTTCTCCCCACCCTGTTTGAAGAAGAACCCCCTGACACATGTAAACAAAACATTATAGTGAACATTAATAGACAAGTATACTCCAAAACCATGGAAAACATTTGATTCAACCTTGCTTTATTTTAATATTTTGTGAGCTTAGAATGGAGAAGCCATGGAGAAAGACTTTCGGGCGGCACCAAGGTGTTCCTGGAAAACCGTTCGCCACCTCAGGAGGGGGAAACAGGGAAACATCCAAGCTGTGTTCAGTAAGGATGAAACACTGTTGACCTAAACTGAGGAGGTAATTGGGCGATGGAAGGAACACTTTGAGGAACTCCTAAATCCCACTAACACACCCTCTTTAGTAGAGGCAGAGCTGGAGGCTGATGGGGAAGCATTGTCAATCACCTTGGCAGAAGTCACTGAGGTAGTTAAACAGCTACACAGTGGCAAAGCTCTGAGGATTGACAAGATTCGTCCATACATTTTGAAAGCTTTGGATGTGGAGGGAATGTCTTGGATGACATGCCTCTTCAACACTGCGTGGGAGTCGGGGGCAGTGCCTAAGGTTTGGTGGACAGGGGTGGTGGTTCAGCTGTTCAAAAAGGGGGACCAGAGGGTGTGTGCCAATAATAGGGGTATCACACTACTCAGCCTCCCTGGGAAAGTCTACTCAAAGGTGTTGGAAAGGAGGGTTCGGCAGATAAGCGAACCTCAGATTGAAGAGGGACAATGCAGATTCCGTCCTGGTCGTGGAACAACTGACCAGCTTTTTACTCTTGCAAGGATCCTGTAGGTGGCCTGGGAATATGCCCATCTGGTCTACATGTGCTTTGTGGAACGGCGTATATCCAGGTCCCCCGGGAATATGGGGTGAGGAGGTCCCTTCTTAGGGCTATCCAATCCCTGTACATCCAAAGTGAGAGCTGTGTTCGGCTTCTCGGTAGTATGTCGGACACATTCCAGGTCGGGGTTGGCCTCCGTCAGGGCTGCGCTTTGTCACCAATGCTGTATGTAACGTTTATGGACAGGATATCGAGGCGCAATTGAGGTGGGGAGGGTTTACAGTTCGGTGGGCTGGCGATCTCATTGCTGCTTTTTGCAGATGATGTGGTCCTGATGGCATCATTGGTCTGTGACCTCCAGCACTCTTTTTGCAGCCGAGTGTGAAGCGGTTGGGATGAGGATTAGCACCTCTAAATCTGAGGCCATGGTCCTCAGCAGGAAACAGATGGAGTGCTTCCACCGAGTTGGGAATGAGGTTTTATCCCATGTAAAGGAGTTCAAGTATCTCAGGGTCTTGTTCGCGAGTGAGAGAAAAATGGAGCAGGAGATAATCGGAGCAGCGGGGTCGGTATTGCATTCGCTAGGCAAAGCTCTCGATTCACCGGTCAATTTTAGTTCCTACCCTAACCTATGGTCGTGAAGGCTGAGTCATGACTGAAATAATTCGATTTTGAGTACAAGCGGCTGAAATTTGTTTTCTCAGAAAGGTGGCTGGCATCTCCCTTAGAGATGGGTGAGAAGCTCAGTCATCCGTGAGAAACTTTGAGTAGAGCCGCTGCTCCTTTGCATTGAAAGGAGCCAGTTGAGGTGGTTCGGGCATTGGGTAAGGATGCCCCCAAGACGTCTCCCTAGGGAGGTGTTCCAGGCACATCCAGCTGGGAGGAGACCTCAGGGTAGGCCCAGGACTAGGTGGAGAGATTATATTTTGACAATGGCCTGGGAACGCCTCGGGATCCCTCAGTCAGTGCTGGCAAATGTAGCTCAGGTAAGGGAAGTTTGGGGTCCCCTGCTGGAGCTGCTGGAGCTGCTGTCCCTGCGACCCGACAACGGATAAGCGGATGAAAATGAAGAGCTTAGAATTATAAGGTTACATCTGTGTTCAATATTATTCTGAGATATTGAGCATCAAAGATTGTATATCCCTGTTAGCAAAGGTTTTACGTAGTATATTTATTTTGTATAGCTTAACAAGGCCATCACCCTTGTTGTACTTAAGGTAAATCATATCAAAATCCTGGGACAATTGTAAATGCTCTTTTTCTGAATAGTTCAAATGCAGATGGAACCTTATAATTCTGAGATCCCTGATCCTGTTAGGAATTTTAAGGTTCCATCTCACCATCACTTTGTAAAACCTTTAGTTTCAAAGGATAAATAAAGCCATATTGCAAAACATTATTCCAACACATACACTACATGTGAAAAATCTATACATTAATAAGATTTAGAAATAACGTATCATATTTATATTTGAATCATCAGAACATTTATATTCAACATGTCAATTCATATGCAGTTAGGCAATACCATCAAGGTTGACACACCGTACACATTAAGCATGTCTTCATTTTTTTTACTCTTCTCAAAACTATCATTATTATTTTTCATTTTAGCAGGCATGTGCTTAACCCTTGCCACAAATTTACATTCGAGCCCCTGATGTCCACGTCTACTGGAGGCTTCCCATGGCACTTAGTATTCTGTATGTGCGGACACTGACGAAAAACAATCATATTAAATGTCTTGGAAGTCTGTGTGTGTCATTTGAATTACAGAAAAAAATATCCTACCACTGACTCTACTGTTATGAATACAAAACAATACACAAACACTCAACACAGCTGACCATCACAATATTATTTTCTCTTAAAATATTTTGTACTGTTAGTATTTGTTTGTGATATATTGTGATATATCGTTTTTTAAGCACAGCCTGAACATACCCACTCCCTTCTCTCTGTCCCTTTTACTCTCTTTCTCATTACTGGTCTTGTGGTTCTTATCGCTCCTGCTGTATGTGTCCATGCTCCATGATTATAATCTGAGCCTTCTCTGTCATCCCTCTTATAGACACAATTTCTACAAACAGATAGCTACTACAGGTAGTCTACTTGGCCATAATGACTGCACACCTGAACACAAAAGCTCTAAAAAGTATCTAGACTTGTTAGCTAGTTAACTAACAAGTGAGCTGATAATATCATTGCCTAGTTACTAAGCCACCTAGCTGCACATCTAGTTGCTCGTTGACTAGCTAGGCTAGCTATATTCACCATAGCTAACCGAACTATGTACATTTGCTAGCGAGTTAGGACCAGGTTACTAACGGAGGTTAGCGTGCAACCTAGTGGGTTAGCTATTTTCTTTAGCTATCAACTTTGCATACTATTAACAAACCGCAATATAGCTAACGAATATCCTTAAACTTACAATTCCCTACTGCTATCTCTTTATAACAAATCATAAAAAAATATTTTCAGTTTATGTTTCTAATAGTTTTGTGAAATTTGCGATCTACCCCAAGTAAACTAGCTAACACACAAACTAGCACTGCTAAACATACATGGTTAAAATACGGATTTTGAATGGTCCTTCCATTGACTCTTGATTAGATCACAGATAGAACCTTAAAACTCCAAGGAGGTATGCCTTTTTGGAGATATAACTTTTTATTTTGTGAATCAGATACACAAAAACTGGTTTTCAGATAATAACACAACACAAAGATTAATATAAATCCAATAATCCAAAAACTCAATTTTGACAAAAAATTCAGATGCAACCTTATAATTCTAAGCGCATGAATTGTAGAGTATGAGAAGGCCCTGAAATCTTCCACTTACTGCCTGTCTTTTAAGCAGCTTACAGTTTATCCCCTATGCTATTACATCTTTAGTTATTCAGTTTGATGTCACCATTATGCCTACACTAACATTAGTCTACATTTGGGTGATAAACAGGAGTCTCAACCCGAGTGGAGTTTTCATTGAATGGATGGGTTTTGGAATTAAATGTATTCAATTGATGAACAGGCTGTCAAACTGCAGGAAGGCAGATTTAGTCATACATTCTCTGCTTTGTAGTCTTCAAGAACTTACAGTCCATGTAGGAACTCAAGTCCCTTACACATTCTTGGAATCTCTTAGTTTTTAAGATAAGTTACAAGTTTAACAATACTGTAAACAATGTTGCAGTACATATTGTGCTTTTCTGGCCATGATTTGGGTTCAGTGCATCAGGAACCTTAAATGCCAATACTTAATGTAGTACCTGAAGAGGACCCAATACCAACACTTGCTTTTTATTCAAATGTTCTAAGATTACTTATTGCACAAATAAATAAATAAGTACATTATGGATGGGAAATCTATAAGGGAACATTGCCCAGAAAAATAAGAAGTTAAAAGGCCAGGATTTTGTGATGTAAAAGAACGAGACGGATAAATCATGCCAAAACTTGTTCAACTCTTAATGTGACTAATAATCTGAATAATTCAATTAAAAGACAAACTGAAATCTTCGAGGCGGAAAAATGAAAAATATAAACCTTACAATAACCTGGTTGAATAAGTGTGCAAACCCTCTTATAACTGGGGATGTGGATGTGTTCAGATTTAACTAATCACATTCAAACTCATGTTAAATCAAAGTCTTTACACACCTGCCATCATTTAAAGTGACTCTGATTAATCACAAGTAAAGTTCAGCTGTAGGATTTTCCTGGAGATGCCTCCAAAATTGATGATAAAGGAGCTGCAGGAATTTCTAGCATGTACTGGCTTTGTGCTACATGTGACAACAATCTCCTGTATTTTTCATATGGATGGGCTATGGGGTTGGGTGGCAAAACGGAAGCCTTTTCTTACAAAAACATCGCAAACACAAACATCAAGACTTGATGGAAAATTAGTTATGGTCTGATTAAACCAAGGTTGAATGCCAAAAGTTATGTTTGGCACAAAAACAACACTACACATCACCCACAGTGAAGCATGGTGGTGGCAGCATCATGTTTTGGGGCTGTTTTTCATCAGCTGGAACCGGGGGCCATAGTCAGCGTGAAGGGAATTATGAACCGTTCCAAATACCAGCAGTTTTGGAACAAAACCTTCAGGCGTCTGTTAGAAAGCTGAAGATGAACAGTAAGTTCAGCTTTCAGCACGACAACGACCCAAAGTACACATCCAAATCCACAAAAGCATGGCTTCACCAGAAGTAGATTAACATTTTGGAATGGCCCAACCAGAGCCCAGACCTGAATCCAATTGAACATCTGTGGGGTGATTTGAAGAGGGCTGTGCACAGGAGATGTCCTCGCATTCTGATAGATTTGAAGCACTTTTGCAAAGAAGAGTGAGCAAATATTGCCACGTCAAGATGTGCCAATGCTAAGAGACTCCTACCCAAAAAGACTGTGATGTAATAAAATGAAAAGGTGCTTCTACAAAGTATTAGGTTAACACTAGAACTGCCAAATGCCTACACCAATTACCATTTTGAAAGCTACACCCTCTTTCCATAATGTTTCCTAAATTGCCGTCGTTAGCTTCCGTCCCATGTAATATCCATGAACAAAAGTAATGCAACCAGAAGGGGAGGGGGAGAGCCATCTTTATTCAGCATGAGACGTCGATGTTAACTTTCCATAGTTCTTTCCTTTCTCTCCAATGAATACAAAGGGAGGTGGCCAATGGTCATAACCAGCCATTGCACAGTCAAATACCCTCCAATAAGAAAGGTTTATCTTACAAATGACCCTTGTATGATATGTTCCAGCCAATGGTCAATGGTCAAATCCATCAGGCCTGTGACAGTCACAAGGGCAACTCCTAGCAGGAGGTATGGACAGGATGTGTGGGGCCCATCAGTTTTAGGCAACACGTCCTATATATGCTCCTTTGCTCTGAGTTAGTTAGCACATCTGTGTTGTGTTAAGTTTCTCAAGCCTACTTCCTCTCACTGCATATTACATTGTTCCATTGTCGGAATTCTAAACTGACCAATTGAAAACTATTTAAAGACTATTTACCGGGCTATGTTCTTCCTTCGGTTTGTTTTCACTATCACTTACAGACCGAGGAGCAAGAACCTCAGGGCCGACGCGCTGTCTCGTCAGCATGACACAGAGGAGCGGCCAGTGGATGACGCTCCCGTACTACTGGCATCATGCATCGTGGCTCCAGTGGTGTGGGAGTTGGACGAGGACATCGTTCAACCGCAGCGTGACGAGCCCTCTCCGCCCACATGCCCTGAGTGTCGCACGTATGTGCCGGCGTCTGTCCAAAGACCGGCTCGTCTAATGGGCCCATACCTCTCCCTCATCCTGGCATCGGGCAGACTGTGCATGCTCTGGCCAGTAAGTACTGATGGCCTGCCTTGGCTAAGAACGTGAGGGTGTACGTCTCTTCCTGCTCGGTGTGCACCCAGAGAAAGGCACCCTGAAACCTGCCGATGGATAAGTTGCACCCCTTACCCATTCCACAACGACCATGTTCCCACCTGTCCATCGATTTCCTGACAGATCTCCCTCCTTCACAGAGCTATACCACCATCGTTGTGGACCGGTTTTCGAAGTCCTGCCGTCTGGACTTGGTTCCGGTGGGCAGCGGGCACGTGGGAGGCCGTGCAGTCTCACCTCAGGCTCGGTGTCCGCTGCCAGAAAACTTACGCAGATCGCCACCGCGTATCCAGTGTATCGTCCGGGTGAACGGGTCTGGCTCTCGACCAAGGACCTGTCCCTCTGCCTGCCCTGCCGGAAGCTGAACCCACGGTTTGTGGGACCCTTTAAGTCCTGGGGAGAGTCAACAAGGTAACATATCGTTTGTGTCTTCCGACTACCGTATGAATCCCTCATTTCATGTGTCTCTCCTCAGGCCGGTGGTGGCTGGTCCCCTCCAAGTGTGTGAGGTGCGGGAGGTCCCCCCCCAACGTTGAAGGAGCGGGATCCCGGCGCGGGACGTTCTGGCTCCCGCCCTCCTCCGTGACTTCCATCGCTGTCGCCCAGATCGTCCTGCTTTGCGCTCTCCAGGTCGGTCTCGGGGCCGGTGTTGTCATGTGGCTAGGGCTGCGCGTCAGGGCGGGGTACTGTGACAACTGCGCCCTCTGCTGCCCTTCCTCCCCCTGCAGGGGGCAGGCTCCGGTGCTCGATGTCACTGGCCTTCTGACACCAACGCCCATCTCATCAACTCATCTCACCTGTCATCTTGTTTAGCGCACCTGATCGTCATCCACAGTCATTTCCCCTCAGTATGTTCCCGCTGCTCCCCTGGTCTTTGTGTGTTATTGTTTCACCACCATGAGCATAGTTCAGCTACTACTATTAAAAAGAATAAAAGAATGACGATGACTCCTCAGTCCGCTGCTCTTTTTTTCTTCAAACGAAAGCAGACACACCAAGGACTTCTACCACGAGCATTCTGACTAACTGCACCACAGTCTGGTTTGGCGGTTGCTCTGTAGCTGACCGGAAGGTGAAAACCGTCCAGCACATCACAGGTACCCAGTTCCCAGCGATAGTTGACCTCCAGCGCAAGCAGTGATCACCGGAGACCCTTCACATTCATGCCACAGACGGTTTTCCCTCCTTTCATCCAGCAGTTGGTACAGGTCACTCTGTTTTTGCACCAGCAGGCGCAAGAAAAGTTTATTTTACATCTGCTGTAAGCCTGCTGAACTCTGTGATGTTCCATCACTAATATGCCAACTCTTTGTACAACTGGACTCTGTCAGTGCCCTACAGGTTTGATAAGGTTTTTTGTTGTATACCTGTGTGTGTCATTGTTGCTATTCCTGTATTTTATTTGCACATGCCAACTTGCAACTTAACTCAATGCTCAATGGTGTCTAGCGACTGGTGAAATGTGTAATACCTTGGCGTAGTGTTTAAAGACTCATGTGGGAGACCCCAGTTCAAATCCAGTGAGGACTACAATGTTTATTCATTTTCATTGCAGGCTGGCTGATCTAGGCTTGCCTGGGTCCTTTTCAGTTTTTTTCTTTCGGCCTGAGTTCAGAACTCAACACTTAATATGCAACAGACCATATTGTATGAACAACCCAACATTTTGAAAGAGTCTGTTGGATAGATGGATAAAAATATAGCCCCACTGATTAATGAATGAATGAACTGAATGAATAAATCACCATGAACAATAAAGGTTTTCCCTGAGGGATGAAAGGGTAACTACAGGAGGGGTCCAATATGGTAAATGAAATGTACTGATGATATTTGCATTACAATTTTCTGTATGACAGTCTAGACCAAACTACTACATTCCACTTTAGAGTTAATGTTAACTTCAGAGGCCAGAATTTCTTGATCTCTTCTCTACTGACCTACGTGATTGAATTCAACAAAATAAGTTATTTATATTTTTATATTAGTAAGTTCTAAAACAGTTTATCGGAGGGCAAATATGTAGTACCTCACCCAAACATTGTATTCATGCTTCAAAACCATCGTGTTAGCCATTCTGGTCAAAGTGTTTAGATGTTTTTACAACATGGCAGTCATCCCTGGAAATGTTTTTATATATACATTTCAGTTTTGTTCTACTTTTTTGTAGACCACAATTGAGAGAAACAGTGAATAAAAAAAATAATAAAACTGCATCAACAATGAAATAACCTGTAAAAAACAATAAATTGTACCATCTCACAGTATGGAACACTACAAGTTCCCAACTTCTTGGGGCACATCCTGTCTCTCTTTTTGGTCTGGCTAGAGATTTTCATCAACATAACACCTGATGTTTTCACTTGCGATCTTCCGGGTGGAGAATCTCCTTGTGTGGTGCAACCATCCCCTGCAACGATCGCATGTGAATCAACCTTCATGGAATCTAACAAAGATATCTGATCTTGTGCTCAATAGTCATATACACTCACCTAAAGGATTATTAGGAACACCATACTAATACTGTGTTTGACCCCTTTTCGCCTTCAGAACTGCCTTAATTCTACGTGGCATTGATTCAACAAGGTGTTGAAAGCATTCTTTAGAAATGTTGGCCCATATTGATAGGATAGCGTCTTGCAGTTGATGGAGATTTGTGGGATGCACATCCAGGGCACAAAGCTCCCGTTCCACCACATCCCAAAGATGAACTATTGGGTTGACATCTGGTGACTGTGGGGGCCAATTTAGTAAAGTGGACTCATTGTCATTTTCAAGAAACCAATCTGAAATTATCCGAGCTTTGTGACATGGTGCATTATCCTGCTGGAAATAGCCATCAGAGGATGGGCACATGGTGGCCATAAAGGGATGGACATGGTCAAAAACAATGCTCAGTTAGGCCGTGGCATTTAAACGAGGCCCAATTGGGGCCTATAGTGTGCCAAGAAAACATCCCCCACACCATTGCACCACCACCAGCACCAGCCTGCACAGTGGTAACAAGGCATGATGATCCATGTTCTCATTCTGTTTATGCCAAATTCTGACTCTACCATCTGAATGTCTCAACAGAAATCGAGACTCATCAGACCAGGCAACATTTGTCCAGTCTTCAACTGTCCAATTTTGGTGAGCTCTTGCAAATTGTAGCCTCTTTTTCCTATTTGTAGTGGAGATGAGTGGTACCCGGTTGTCATAAATCTGGGTTGTGGACAGATAGGCAGAGGCAAAACGGTCATAGTAATCCATAGTTTTAATAAAGAGAGAACAAAACAAAGACACAAACTCAATGCAGACTGACTGACAGGGTAGTATGGCCTTCGGCTGACAACCAAAATGAACCACATAGATGTTGGCAAACATTGAACATAAATTGGAGGCAATAACCAACACCTGCCTCCAATTGGGGAAACCGAAGCAACATAGAGGTGCCTAGAGGCACCTCTTCTGGCCACGTCCTGACTATGGCCCCAGCCAGTGCGAAGATGGCTAGGGGCCTAGCCCGGACGTGACACCGGTTGTGTCTTCTGCTGTTGTAACCCATCCGCCTCAAGATTGTGCGTGTTGTGGCTTCACAAATGCTTTTCTGCATACCTCTGTTGTAACGAGTGGTTATTTCAGACAAAGTTCTTCTATCAGCTTGAATCAGTTGGCCCCTTTCTCCTCTGACCTCTAGCATCGAAAAGGCATTTTCGCCCACAGGACTGCCGCATACTGGATGTGTTTCCCTTTTCACACCATTCTTTGTAAACCCTAGAAATGGTTGTGCGTGAAAATCCCAGCAACTGAGCAGATTGTGAAATACTCAGACCGGCCCGTCTGGCACCAACAACCATGCCACGCTCAAAATTGCTTAAATCACCTTTCTTTCCCATTCTGACATTCAGTTTGGAGTTCAGGAGATTGTCTTGACCAGGACCACACCCCTAAATGCATTGAAGTAACTGCCATAAGATTGGTTGATTAGATAATTGCATTAATGAGAAATTGAACAGGTGTTCCTAATAATCCTTTTGGTGAGTGTACTTTCCACCTCCATGCTGAAAATACTCTTCTATTGGATTCAGGAATGGGGAGTATGGTGGAAGGAACTCCATTTTTATCCGTTCATACGTGACAAACCATTTCCTAACAATGTTGGTTCAGTGTGTTGGAAATCAGCCGTTTCGTATAGTGGTTGAAATAATGAATTGTGTACACGGTTGTCAAGGGAGTGAGTAATTCAATTATTTATTGCAGCATTTGAAAGACTTATTTATGAGGTTACGAACCCGGTCTTCCTTACACAAACTCAATCACATCTCACTCAATCTCAAAGAAACTTATGGTTGTCCTCATGTTCATAGACATCCCAAACAGAATACACATACGCCCATTGGCTATTTATTGTCACACTTTAAATGAACGTGTTTTCCTATGTATGGATACATTTTGTTATATAAACATAAAGAAGCATACATTCATATACTTCAACGGGTGGAAGCTGACATTATCCCACACAATTACATAATTTGGGAAATCTGGTCTAACTTAACCTCTTTCTTGTTCTGGTATTAGGTCTGTGTAAGTGTATTGAGGAAGGCCAGGAGAAATTGGAAGTTATATGACCCAATGTGTAGAATATGCGTGCTCACACCATTCTCAGAAATGGCAGCACACATTGTAATATTGCCCCCACTTTGGCCTGGTGTGCCAATTGTGGCTCAGTGTCCAATGGGATTGCAGTCACGTCTCCTGCCTTTGGCCAGATTGAACCCAGCATTGTCCACAAAAAAAGAAATGTGGGTCATTTCATGTCCTTCCAGCTTATTTCTCTATATAATAAGAAAGTTAGTTTTACTATTCTAGTATCAGACAGTTTAGTCAAGTAGAAATTGTTTCTACAACTTCAAGAAATAGATACAGGCCTCACAGTTAAACTTCCTGTACAATATACCATGTGCACACATATGGTTTACCAGGACATACTGGTACCGCCAGAGTTGGAGCGTAAGGGATTACAAAAAAACATCTGTATTCCTGTACGTTATCCACTAAAATATTGTTATTGAATTACAGTTACCCTTTGACAAGTAAAACGTATTTGTGTGCAGGTGTTCACGATTGCAAATGTGTGTTTGTGTGCCTGGGGTTTCTGCAATATTTTGACAATGTTGGTGGTTCTGGAGCAAAATATCAGACAAATGTTATAATGTTCATGCAATAAGCAGTGGATATCTTGATTTTTATGTACAACAATGTCAATACCCTTTTTGAGATACTGACATTCATTTTGCAACGATGTTTTGAAGCAATTACAAACATGAATAAAACAAAGAACAGAAAAGGTTAATACATGCTTCGATTTTGGGTTATGTTCAGATAAACAGAAAGATTCTAGAAGATCAAAGGTTATTGGATTAATTGGACCGACTGAGTATCTGACAGACCATTTGCCTGTAATTTAGAGATGTAGCCCAATCATATTGAAGTAGAAAGCAATGATTTAGAAACCCTTTCCAAAGAAGCTGTACAAAACCCATAAGTAAAAATTGTTTTTTTTACTACGTAAGCTACGTAAACTCTAACACTGATTTATCCCACAAAGGGTTTTCAACTGGTAAAAGTAATCAGATTAAAAGATCTAAAAGATACGTTACTAATAATAATAATACATGATATTTACATTGCGCTTTTCAGAGACCGAAAGACGCTGTAGTGACATGGAACAGAAAACATACAGAAACAAAAGAAATACCATGAGAAAATAACAAATATTGAGAGTGTGGGATTTGGCATGGCTAAGGTGGCGATTCTGAAGAGATGAGCCTTGAGGCGTTGCTGCAAGGTGGGGATAGTCTCAGAGTCACAGATGGTTTTGGGGAGAGAGTTCCAGAGATGAGAAGCAAATGTTGAGAGTGACCTATCACCAAAGCCTTTGAGCTTGGACTTGTGGATTATGAGGTGGCCTGCAGTACTGGAACAGAGTTTGTGTGTTGGATGATATGGAAGAAGGTCAGAGAGGTAGGCAGGGGCGATATTGTTTAGGGCTTTTTATGTCAATAGGAGGATCTTGTAGTTGATGTGTTGGGAGATAGGAAGCCAGTGTAACTCACAGAGGATAGGGGTGATATGCCGTCGAGACTTAGTGTGAGTGAGTAGTCTGGCAGCAGAGTTTTGGAGCTTATGAAAGGATGTAGATTTGATGCCGGTGAGTAGGGAGTTGTCAAGACGGGAGGTTATGAATGCATGAATTAGGGTTACAGCAGCAGGACGGGAGAGGGAAGGTCTGAGTATGGTGATGTTGCATAGCTGGAAGAAAGACGATTTTACAGTCTGTTTGATGTGCTGATCAAGGGAGAGTGTAGAGTCAAGAAAGACGCCAAGGTTACGTGTGTGGGGGGGGGTGGAGAAATAATGGTGTCATCAATGCTGAGATTGAAAGTGCCAGTTTTAGTGAGGGTGAATTTGGTTCCAACGATTACTGATTACAAATGTGGACAGGTAACTTGTAACTGTAACAGATTACATTTAAAAAGTAACCTACCCAACCCTGGGTATCGCAGCTCCTTGACTCTTTCACTATTCCGCTCCCATAGCACCTTGTGGATTTGTTTCATAGTCATTCAAATTATTTTCACAACTCTGTCTATGGTATAAATGCAGAACAGAATTGATATTTGCAACTATATTGTTGTCCTTCATGAGATCTCTCTTAGCCTGATGGAATCTTTGGCTATGACCATGTAGCAAATGTCATGTTCTTGCTGATGGCTGAATCCTGCTGCCTTGCCAGCATGAGGTTGTTGTGCAGTCTTATATAGGACATGTAGAATTCACAAATACATGATGTTACAGATAGTATATTGTATTCAAATAGTGCTGTATAACTGTATTTTCCTCATACATTTCTTATGGTACATTGTGATTTTCAGGCTTGCATTTACAACAGTTGTTGTATTGTTGTGAATGAAATGCTGTAACAAAAGTAAAGAACTAGTACATATTTACCAGTTTTCCCTACGGAATGTTTGCAAAATTGTTGACACTGTGGACCTGTTTACATCAGGCTGTTCTTTCCGACCTGCCTCTTCCATTGTAAAACCAGGGTTTAGTTCTTGATCCACAAGGGTGGCTCTGATTTCATCAGGGACTCGTATTCTTTGCCTTCTACCACTTCCTCTATTATGTCTTCCCCTAACACCACCACCACCACGTTTTTTTTGCCACATCACGTGTGGTAAATGAGTTGCCCTAACCCTATTAAAATTTTTCTTACAAAAGGTAAACAATCATGCCGTAGCTAGTCATATTTCCAGCCAAATAGTCAAATATATTCAATGTTGTTTATATATCACACATATTTCACCTGTTGTTTGTAGGTTCACATAGTGTCACTTTGCTTCACATTAGCAATGCATTTGGCCGCTCTTGATCAAATTATTTAATAAATATATATTTTGTTTGGAATGTTGCAGTATTTTTATTAAAGGTTTCAAACCATCCACCAGGGCTTATGTGCACAGGCACCCACCAGAGCCCCACTTTAACCACATTGTAGCCAAAACATCAGCTACATAACTAACACCTTAAAAAGCATTTGTCTGATTCAGGGTTGGATTAAATGCCTGCACTCTAGATAGAGAGACAAAGTGTTTTTTACAGTTGCCTAACATTGCAGTTATTCCACGTAGTACAACAAAGTCAAGATGGTAGATCCATTGGATGGTATATACAAATACATACTCTCAAATGAATGTGGTGATTCTGAGATCCAATGTAAGAGCTGTGTCTAATGGACCGAATACCAAACACTGGTGGCCTCCAATGACTATTCCCCAAAACTTTGATAAAAGATCATCCAGTGTTTTAGTTGACATTATGTCATTGATTTTGACCGACTGTCTATTGAATTAACATTTCAAATGATAGGGATTTATCGAAGACTAAAAAGGTTACATTGTGAAACAATTCACCACTCTATCATAATATCTATAGAAGTCACAGCAATTAGGCTACCTTAATCACATAATTCCCTCACTGCGGCTAGACTTTTAATGGCTGGGAACATTGTGGCCAACGCTAAGGGATTATATTTAATGGAATAACTGAAAATGGCATTAGCAACCAACATTTCCACTGCCAGTTATTTGCAAAGGAGTTAAATAAGCAATACATGTAAAATAGGTAGATTTGATATTCATCTCATGCATTTGCACTTCATCCTTCTGCTTGATTTGCATTTACACCGTTTAAAGTGACTGAGGAAACTCTCAGTGGAATGGCTGTACTTGACTACTTGATCATGACTCAACATATTATTTTCTCAAGCTTCAAGGGCAGACAGGAGCTGACTGTTGTACTGTATTTTAAGAATATAGAAGATGCCGTCAAATATTTCCCAAAACCAAAATAGTCAAACACATAGTGTTTGAATCATTTGCTATCAACCAAACTTAAAATATTAACTGATTTTGACATTCCGTACTCAATATCAGTTCATGCAGTTTCACCCGTTATTGATCTTACAAAATGCTGTATAAGCTCGCATTATTATTACCTAAAATGAAAAATAAAAAGGTTTACAGTGATCACTCAATACACTAAATTGAATGCTTTTAAACAGACTATCTTTGGATAAAATCTTTGCCTTAAGCAACTTCTTAGGTTTAATCCCATTGATTTTGTCATATTTTCCTGTATACAGATGCTGTGATTTGGGGGTTTCAGTGAGTGCTTTGGAGGCCCCAGAATGAGGCCAGTCTGACTCTATATCCATGGCGGCCACATGGTGGCCATGAGGCTTGGATCCTGAACAAAACCAAACAAAAAGCTTTGTCTAAGCATTTCAGCTTTTGATAATATAACAGAGCAGCATACAAAATCCTCCTATAGGATTAATGGCCATGTACTTGTGCACTAAGCTCCTAGAGGGTTGGCAAGACCTTCTCCCCTGCCCAGCACTGCAACCCACTGTGGAGTAATAGGATAAAGCTCCACAGGGGTTGTCTTTCACCCTACATGGCATCTGCTGCCAGTTACCAGTCTCCCATTAGGCATATTTCTGTCCCCATGGTAGCAGGGCCCACACGGAGCAACCTGGCACAGAGCTACCACAAGGTGCCCCTACTATGACATACAGTACTTTGTTGCTGTTCTGAAATAACCTTATTGCATTAATTGTACTTAACAGGGATTCAGAATCAAACAGCAGCCAGCAACGCACAGTAATTACTTGTGTAGTTATTCATTTGCCTTCACGTCCTTTACTGAAAACTGGCCTGATTTCTTGCCCAATTCACTGACTGAGTGCATTAATCCCTCTAAATGGCTTATATAAGATCAACTTTTCACAACATTATGAAAGATATTTAGCAAAAAACAAAACATGGTAGTTAAATGTTATTGTTATTACAACATAGCACCAGTATGGTCGTTTTGTTATTAGTAATATACTAGTTTTGAATCAGTTATTACACAATTAGAATAAAATGTTTAATTAAACATTCACTTAATGATTACGGATTCACTAAATGGTGATCTATTGTGATCTATTATATAACTTATAAATATTGATATATTACGATACGATAGGTGCACAAATGAACCTCACCATTTAATCACCATGTTTATACCCAAAAAATAACTTGTCACATATTGCTGCTAACATTAACTTTCCAGTGACGTAAACCAGACAAGGTTATAGATATTTTACAAAGGCAAATCCTATCCTTAACTATCAATTATTTTCAGCAAGTATTTCGGTATTATTGGAAAATGCAAAGCATCACGTTTAAAGCAGTTAATTTCTATAGTTTAAAAGAATAAAACTGTAACCCTTATTTGCTTATTTGCTAGTGCCTTTCATTTGTCAGCAACTTAGAGAAGATTAGATGAAGATTTGAGGATGCATCCTGTGAAGCCATGGACACTGCCACAGAAAACATCCAGCATGTAAAGTGGGTGAAAGAATCCACCACCAATGAAGTTCCATCCAGATGACAGGGTCATCAGAAAATATGTCTCAAACATTGACTGCATAAAACAATTTAATACATCTAACTGTATACAGGTGCATTTCAAAAGAATATTGTGGAAAAGTAATTTTCTTTCAAATCAGAAAGTGACACCATCATATACAGTGTATATAAAAAAATGTACACACCCCTGTTAAAACACCAGGTGTTTGTGATGTACAAAAATGAGACAAAGATAAATCATGTCAGAAACCTTTCCACCTTTAATGTGACCATTAACGTGAACAATTAAATTGAAAAACAGACTGAAATCGTTGAAGGCGAAAAAGAAAAACCTGACCACAACCTGGTTGCGTAAGTGTGCACACCCTTAAACTAATACTTTGTTGAAGCACCTTTTGATTTTATTACAGCCCTCAGTCTTTTTGTGAAGGAATCTATTAGCATGGCAATATTTGCCCATTCTTCTTTGTAGAAGCGCAACAAATCTGTCAGAGAGCGAGGACATCTCCTTTGCACAGAACTCTTCAGATCACCCCACAGATGTTCAATTGGATTCAGGTCTGGGCTCTGGCTGGGCCGTTCCAAAATGTTAATCTTCTGGTAAAGCCATGCTTTTGTGGATTTGGATGTGTGCTCTGTGTCGTTGTCAAGCTGAAAGGTGAACTTCAGCTTTCCAATGAACACCTGAAGGTTATGTGCCAAAATTGCCTGGTATTTGGAACTGTTAATAATTCTTTCCACCCTGACTAAGGCCCCGGTTCCAGCTGAAGAAAAACAGCCCCAAAGCATGATGCTGCCACCACCATGCTTCGCTGTGTGTATGGTGTTCTTTGGGTTCTTTGGGCGTGTTTTTCTTTAGAAGAAAAGGCTTCTGTCTTGCTACCCTACCGGATAGCCAATTCATATGAAGAGTACGGGAGATTGTTGTCACAGGTAGCACACAGCCAGTACTTGCCAGAAGTTTCTGAATCTCCTTTATAGTTGTTGTAGGCCTCTAGGAAGCCTCCCTGACCAGTTTTCTTCTTTTCTTTTCATCAGTTTTGGAGGGACATCCAGTTCTTGGTAATGTCTCTGTTGTGCCATATTTTCTGCACTTGATGATGACTGTCTCTATTGTGTTCCATGGTATATATATAATGCTTTGGAAATCCTTTTGTACCCGTCTCCTGAATGATATATTTTTCAACAATGAGATCCCTCTGATGCTTTGGAAACTCTGCGAACCATGGCTTTTGCTCTGTGAGAACAACTAAGAACATTTCAGGAATAATCCTACTAGAACAGCTGAACTTTATTTGTAATTAATCAGAGTCACTTTAAATGATGGCAGATGAGTTTGAATTTGATTGGTTAATTCTGAACACAGCCACATCACCAGTTGTAAGAGGGTGTGCACACTTATGCAACCAGGCTATTGTAAGGTTTTTATTATTCACCCCCTCGAAGATTTCAGATTGTTTTTCACATGATAGGTCACATGAAAAGTGGAAAATGTTCTGGCAAAATTCATCATTGTCTCATTCTTTTACATCACAAAAACCTAGCATTTTAACAGCAGTGTGAGGACTTTTTATATCCACTGTATTCTAAATGCATTTCACATAATGACATTTTTTTAGCCTTTTTGTTTAAATCTTGATGATTACGGCTTACAGCTCATGGAAATCAAAAGTTTGCATACCTTTGGAGAATTGGTAATGCATGTACCATTTGTAGAAAAAACTTTCAACTGTTACACAATCATAAATCAAAACATGGCAGTAAAAAAAAAAGTCTGCATACCCTTAGATCTTAATACTGTGTATTTCCACCTTCAACATCAATGACAGCATGAGGCCTTTTTTAATAGTTTACGCGGCACCAAATTCTTGCAGATGGTATAGCTATCTTTTGTTTTTGTAAACTGCCTCCAAGTCATGTAGTCGTGGTCGTCATGTCGTCTTGCATGAGCCAACATTTGAGATCTCTCCAGATCGATGGCTCGATGGTATTAAGGTCAGGAGACTGTGATGGCCACTCCAGAACCTTCATCTTTTTATGCTGAAACCACTGGAGGGTCAGCTTGGCCTTGAGCTTAGGGTCATTATCAGGCTGGAAAGTCCAAGAGCGTTCTATGCTCATCTTTTGTGCAGAAGAATGCAAATTGTCTGCCAGTATTTTCTGATAACATACTGCATTCATCTTGCCATCAATTTTCATAACATTCCCCATGCCATTAGAGCTCATACCTGTGTGTGTCACCTTGTGTGTCTGTAACAAAGCCAAACATTCAAGGGTATGTGAACTTTTGATCAGGGCCATTTGGGTGATTTCTGTTACCATTATGATTTAAAAAGGAGCCAAATAACTACGTGGTAATACATGGCTTTATATGATCACTACCCTGTAATAAAATATATATTTTTTCATGATCAGTCATAATTTCAAAATAAATGCCAAAACTTCACAATTTCTGCCAGAGTATGTAAACTTATGAGCACAAACCTATTAGAATAAAAAATAACTATCATAAGATCTCAAATCAGTTTTGCGTGGCAATCCTGTCAACGCTGCGGTCATCCCTGTTGCCTGTGGACCTTTTCCTACCACACTTTTCTCTTCCAGTCTACTTCCATGAATATGCTTTGATATAGCACTCTTCGATCAATGATCTTGTCAGCAGTCTTTCCCAAGATTGTGGTTGTATTTACTGAAGGCTCAGGTAGTCAATTAGCTCTTCTCAGGTCAACATTTCTGTGTTGTAATGTTTTTATTTAAATATTTTGAGATACTGGATTTCCAGAGCTGTAAGCCGTAATCATCAAGATTTAATCCAAAAGGCTGGAAATGTTTCACTTTGTGAAATTAATCTAGAATATTTGAAGGAGTCACTTTATGATTCTGATAACAGAGAAAAAAATTCCACAATATGAAAGTCTTTTGAGATGCACCGGTATATGGTCTGTTTTGATCTATCTGATATCTTGAAAGCACCAATGTGATTCCCCAAAAAGTAGTTGGGCTACAAAATATTTGGTTATACAATTATAAAAAGTTACCACAGTGGCATTGCCTAATGAACAAACTTCTGGAGTAGCTAGTGCATTTGCAAGGGCTTATGTGACTCCAAACAAATAAATTAGCAAATATCTCCCCTTTCAAGCACAAAGGATTACAGATATCTTCAGAATATTCCCATGTTTTCTTTCTGTGCAAGTACAAAATAATTATCATCTCGCTAAATATGCTGGTTGCAGCACCAGTATGTATCAAATTGATACACATCACTTGCAAAACTTTCAGTCAACTAGTTTCCTTGCTAGATTTGCATAGCCGGTCTTTAGCCAGAAGACAATTCAAGCACTCACTGCTCAAAAAAACAAGTTTTTATGATTAAGCAGTGTTAAGACATGATTAAGTTAGAATACGGAGTTCCAATGTGAGCCTTTAGCTGCTTTTGACAACATGATCACTTTAGCCAATTATGTTACATAATTGGCTAAAGTAGCAAGCCAAATAAAATAGTGTAGTAAAATATTTATCTCACTTCATTCATTAGCAGATAAACATTGCATAGACAATTTTTCTGGTTGAAGATATTTTGCATGTATATCATTTTCAGTAATCTCTGTAAGCTTTATATTGGGCTCCATTTTGACACTTGAGCCTTGACAAAAAGTTTTTTAATTGTCTTTTATTGGATTTTGTAGGATTTTCTTAAATTTTCAGCATAAGGCTCAGCCAATTATAGTTCTCTCCCCAACGCAATGGTTTCCCAGACTCTCAGACTGAACAGCAATTACTTATACTCATTTATGATTATAGAAAATTGTGATTTCCACAATTGCATGGAAAAGGCAATACTGTCAACTAATAATCCCACTCCCATAATGATTACATTTGGAATTAAAACTGTAGAAACTAGCAAGTCTAGCAGGCAAACCTTTGTTAGAATTTTAATTATACCAAAAAGGTCTGTTAAAGAGAATAATAATGGAAAACAACTGGAGTATTTTTAATAAAGAAATCAATACTTTCATATTTTTAAAAAAAATTAATTCTTACATTATTAAACAGATTGTGACGCCGGCGCCATCTGCTGCCAGTGCTCCCCCTGCAGGAGGCAGGCTTCAGCGCTCCACGTCATCGGCTTTCTGACACCACCGCCCATATCAACTCATCACACCTGTCTCGTTTAACGCACCTGATCATCATACACAGTCATTTCCCCCAGTATATATATTCCCACTGCTCCCGTTGTCTTTGTGTGATATTGTCTCGAAGTCGTGAGCATTGTTCAGCTCAAATAAATAAACCAAACTACATCGACTCCGCAGTCCGCTTCTCCTTATTCCCCAAATAGAGCCGACAGAATAACACACCTCAAAAAAAAAGAAGGATGGAGCATGGAATCGAAGAAGAGACCGGTGTTGCGGAGGCTGTTAAGGAACACTCCACCATGCTGGCCAACCTAGGCGTTGCGATAGACGGCATCCTACAGGCTGATGCCCAGAAGATCTCCACGCTCGTCTCCTGCCTGTCCGGGAAAGCCCTGGAGTGGGCCACCGCCGTATGGAGCACCGAGGGGCCCATCCAGGGCAGCTATGTCGAGTTCGTCCGTCGCTTCCGGGTCATGTTCGACCATCCTCACGAAGGAAGAGAGGCGGGCGAACGGCTGTTCCATCTACGGCAGGGGACGAGATCGGCGCAGGAGTTTGGACAGGAGTTCCGAACCCTGGTAGCGGGTTCTGGGTGGAATGACCGGGCCCTTTTCGACCACTACCGCTGCAGCCTTCGGGGGGACGTCCGAAGGGAGCTGGCTTGTCGGGACGTGAATCTCTCCTTTGAACAACTGGTGGAGACTTTGATCCTTCTCGACAATATGCTGGCTGCCCGAGGACATCCTAGCGGGGGCCCCTTTCGTTCCACCCCACCACCTGGACGCCGCCGTCCCTATAGACCGGGGGATGGCTGCACTCTCGGGCAGAGGGCAATGAGGAGGAGAACAGAGGGGATCAGCAAAGCTTTGGGGCAGTTCCGCTGCTCCGCGTTACACCTCCTCCTCCAGAACAGAGGTGACAGGCACGGCGCTACTGCATCACCCCAGGTAGCTCATGCCCATTCACCATTCGCCTTTCCACTCAATCTCTGCACCGTCCCTGTTGAGTTCCCCGGTTTTCCGTTGCTTTCCCATTGTAAGGTGCTGGTAGATTCAGGTGCTGCTGGGAATTTCATCGACAGGGCTTACGCGCACGTATTCCCCTTCAGGTCCTCACCAGCCCCCTGACTGTGAGAGCGTTGGATAACCGGCCACTAGGGTCGGGCTTTGTTAAGGAGTGTACTATCCCGCTCCTTATGGTCAACTGCAACCAACACTGCGAAACCCTTTTGTTTCACGTGATCGATTCCCCCACGTTCCCTGTAGTTTTGGGTTTCCCCTGGCTGTCTCTCCATGACCCCATCATTTCCTGGTCTAGCGCCCGTGCATCGATTACAGGACGCTAAACAAAATCACCATCCCGTTCAGCTACCCTCTTCCCTTAATCTCTGCGGAGATTACAGAATTGGACTTAAGGAGTGCCTATAACCTGGTGCGTATCCAGGAAGGGGACGAATGGAAAACAGCCTTCAGTACTACCTCTGGCCATTATGAATATTTAGTGATGCCGTATAGTTTGATGAATGCTCCATCAGTCTTTCAATCTTTCATCAACAACGTTTTCAGGGACATGTTGTGCGAAGGGGTAGTGGTGTATATTGCCGACATCTTAATTTACACGGCTACCCGCGCTGAGCATGTCTCGTTGGTGCGTAAAGTGCTTGCTAGATTGTTGGAGCATGACCTGTAGAAGGCCGAGAAGTGTCTGTTTTTCCAGTCGTCCGTGTCCTTGGGGTACCATTTCTCTCGCACGGGTGTTGCTATGGAGGCGCATCCCACTGATGCCGTGCGTAATTGGCCGACCCCAACCACGGTAAAGGGTGTGCAACGGTTTTTAGGCTTTTCTTATTATTACAGGTTTATCTGGGGCTTTAGCCAGGTCGTGGCTCCGATCACCTCCCTCCTTAGGGGTGGGGCGACTCAGTTCGTTGTGGAGGTGGACGCATCCAAATGTGGTTTGGGAGTTGGACGCGGACATCGTTCAAGCGCAGCGTGACTAGCCCTCTCCGCCCACATGCCCTGAGGGGCGAATGTGCCGGCGTCTGTCCAAAGACCGGCTCGTCTAATGGGCCCATACCTCTCCCTCCTCATGGCATCGGGCAGACTGTGCATGCTCTGGCCAGTAAGTACTGATGGCCCGCCTTGACTAAAAACGTGAGGGTGTACGTCTCTTCCTGCTCGGTGTGCGCCCAGAGAAAGGCACCCTGACACCTGCCGATGGTTGCACCCCTTACCCATTCCACAACGACCATGGACCCACCTGTCTGTTGATTTTCTAACAGATCTTCCCCCTTCACAGGGCCATACTACAATCCTGGCCGTTGTGGACCGATTATCTAAGACCTGTCGCCACTTGCCTCTGCCTGGTCTTCCCACGGCCCTACAGACCGCTGAGGCTCTTTTCACTTATGTCTTCCGGGCACTATGGGGTGCCCGAGGATATAGTGTCGGACTGGGGCCCCCAATTCACCTCCAGGTTTTGGAAAGCGTTTATGCAGCACCTGGGGGTCTCGATCAGCCTAACCTCGGGCTAACAGATGTTTCACTCATCACACACCTTCAGGTAGCCAATTATGTGAATTTCTGTCACTGAACCACCTAAATAGGACATCACAACATAATACTGTGAACTTTTATAGTCATATACAAAAATCCTAGTCACGAAAGGTCTATCACTTTATTGGTCTAAAAGGCAATTTTTCTTCATATTCAGAATTCATACACATTTAATTTAAGATAGATATTACATAAATTATTTAGAATTTTAATATGGATTTGTATGACCTATGTATCTGTGCAAAACAAATAATGTAACATTATTAGGGCTGTCAAAATAATTGCGTGCGATTAATAACAAATAGAAAATGCCATTCATTTTCTGTTGATGTTAACACATTTTTTGTTTTAGGCCTCAGAGCCATCCATGGTTAGAGGTTGGCACTAGCAAGAGCTGTCAGGATCGCATGCACTTATTGTTTACCAGTAACTGTATTAGCAGTTGACTTGAGTGCATCAAAAGCATTTTTTTTAAAATATATAATTGAAGGCATTCATGTCGTGAATCATGTTTACTTTGCACTAATATAACATCAGCAGCCTAAAAAGGTTTTTTATACAGTAGCCTATTATAATGTTTTGATTCGATCAGATTCAACTTTGTCACTAATCAGTACAAGTACAGTACATCAAAATGCAGTCTGTCTACACAGAACTGCAAATAGAGGAGTGCAGAAAAAATACTATTAATCATGTGTATTAAGTATGTGTATGTACAAGTGGAATGTATATGTGTGCATTTAATGCAAATGCATTACATATGGCAATTCTAAATGTGCAGTGGAAAATGTAAAAATTTACTGAAAATATACAGGTATTAAGTATAATGTGAGATTAATAGTTAATTCTCAATGGCATTGTCAGTATGCAAACGAAATGCAGAGATCAGCATTGTGGCTTCCGAGGCAGACGTGTATGTAACAATTGAAAATGCAAGTACTGAGGCAGTTCTATATGTTGTTAGCTTCCTGTTCCGGTGATGTCCATAACAAAAGTTATGCAACCAGAAAGTCAGGTGAGAGACATCTTTATTCAGCATGAGACGTTGATGTTAGCAGTACATAGTTCCCACTCTCTCTCTCTCTCCAAAGAATACAGGAAGTATTCCACAATATTATACCGAATACAAGGGAGGCGGCCAATGGTCTAACCCAGCCAAATACCCTCCAATAAGAAAGGCCTAAATGACCCTTGTATGGGATGTTCCAGCATATGGTCAATGATCCTATTCCTCAAGCCTGTGACAGTCACATGGGCAACTCCTAGCAGGAGGCATGTAGAGGACGTGTGTCCTATCTATACACCTCTGCTCAGAGTTAGACAGTTTTATTGCGGCCCACAATTAAAATTAATAAATGTCTTTGCCCTCACTGGGCGTTGAGCATTGTGTTCAACTGAATAATGTTTCTTATTAAGTTTACTTCCTTCACAAATAGCATCAATGAACTATGGTTTTGCCACTGGCTGTTTTAACCTTTTCACGTTTGAGTTCCAAATACCTCTTCCAGGCCCCCCAGCGTGAGTTATTTTGCCCGTGATTAGAGTTCCGGTGTTCCAGAATGTGGTTATGACATCACAATAAACTTCATCCACAGCTTCCCAAAAACACCACGCTGCTTACTAGTTTTGCATATAATGTTTTATTTACATTATATTAACAAACATCTACTGGTAGTAACTGTGAAAAAATTCTATTGAATATTTATTTACCGACATAGGATTGACATGATTGACATACATGAACAGTCAGGTAAGGTGTCTTATTGTATTGAGCAGTAGATGTAAATAAAAGTCTAATATATCCTTTGTTTGAACTAGTTACTAAAAGTCAGCAACCAACAACAGACTCCTTCAGATTTCCACACACGCACTGGAGTTATGTAGTATCTGCATGTGTCACTGTTGTGTACTGTAATTTTACCATTATATATTGGGGTGGGACAAATTATAGTTTTCCCAGGATGCCAAATCAGTCCGAAAGACTGACCATCAGGTCTCAGAGTTACTCACCTTTCTTTATAATTGATTGATAAAAAAGCATAGCGGCGCCGACAAATGGGTTACGTAACTTCTAGAAAGTCTTTACACAATGATTTTGACCAATCAGCTCCAGGCGTTGTTAGTATCACAATACATTCTTGGCTTAGCTGCCACTAACAGAAAGTATGTGGTTTTAAATGAACATGCTATACGAAACTTTCTATGTACATGCTAGCGGCCTACATACATTGTCATTAAGCGTGATTGGAATTATAGATCAGGGTACATTTTTTTATTATAATTTTTTTGGTCAATGTGAGATCCGGGGCTATTCATAAAAGATCCGGGGCTATAGCTCCGAATGCCCAGGCCTAACGACGCCACTGGTCAGCTCTTCCAGGAAATGGTAAGATGCTCTACAGTAGTAGCTAATGTCAGGGACGGGGGTGAGGAATCGAGCGCGGATTGGAAGGGCAGAGGGGGAGGGGCAGGTAGAGGGATCGGAGTCGGGCAGGGAATCTACAAGCAGGCAGGCGGCCTGACCGATGGCTGGCAGAGTAGTCAGGGACAGGCAGAAGGTCGACACATGGGCTGGCAGCGGAAGTACAGGCAGAGAGCAGGCAGAGTAGTCGGGGACGGGCAACGAGTCGGAACACGGCAAATCCAAACAGAATGTAGACTTGTGAATAGCTGAATAGCGCATGTGACTATCGACCATAATCCGGCAGGGAAGGGATGGCAGAGGACTGTGGAAATACTGTTGGTGATGGGGCGATTGGGAACAGGTGCGTAATTGTGGATTGGGAACAAGTGCGTAATTGGTGTGTAACTGGCTCAGGAACGCGAGGACCCGCCTCTGCATGATCACGGAGGCGGGGGCATGACAGCTAATTTCATTTGTTTATTTTAGCTAAATTAAACTGCTAGTGTTGGCTGCCTGTTGGTACGTAGGTAACCCTTTTTATCCTGATTTTAATGCTTGCTACCTGGATAACATCATCGTGTGATCTACAAACAATTACAATGAGAAAATAAAGTTATAAACACTGAGCTAAATGTGAGTAAATAAAAGTGTCTAACCAGCCATTGTTACATCACTTATACCTAGACGTTCTAATGGTGCGTTCTAAACGAAACATTCTAATCACACTGGTGTGATCGCACACTTCAGGGACCACTCTAGCTTGATCACACTGGTGTGATCGTACGTGTCAAAGGGTTAACAGCTTATTAGCTAGAAATAGGCTTACTCGTAAATACTAACTACCTATCAATTTCTAGCGAGACTGAAAATGAACTTTTCTCTGCCAAAGCACATGGCCCAAAAATATATTTTTTTCTTTTATTTGTGAATATTCATTGATACAGTTAGGTGCGAATAACTGACTTACTTGATAAGAGAATTGTGGAAACCCCAACTGTTTTACTGACCATGGGGTTTTGCTAAAGCCTATTTTTTACCCCCAAAATCCACCAGAAACAGTCGCAATATAACCGTAAACAGTTTAGTTTAGGCTTACAATAACATACCTAATGAATGTTGTATGTAGCCAGAAAAGTTTTTGTCTTTCCTAACCCAAAAAGCATGCACGGATGCGTCCTTCGAATCCAAATTTGCACTCTGTTTTGACTGCAAGGAGTTCCAATCGCGGGACCTATAGCATGCAGTTCTTTTTCTCTAAACACTACACTATTTAACAAGGCCAGTAAGTCAGTCAGTAAGAGACATTCACTGTTCTTGGCTGACTCCGCTTACGCGGTCTGACAAAAAGAGAGATATTCATGTTTAAATTTCAGAGAGAAATTACATTGAATTGTGGGTGTAAATGTCTTCATGCTCCTGGCCTAGTAAGCCCAGATTCCCCCTTTTGTCACGTCCTGGCTATGCCCCTAGCCATCTTCGCACTGGCTGGGGCCATAGTCAGGACGTGGCCAATAGAGGTGCCTCTAGCCACCTCTATGCACTTGGGTCTCCCCAGTTGGAGGCAGGTGTCGTGTATTGCCTCTAATTGGGGAACCTTTTTATGTTGAAGGTTTGCACACAGTAGTGTGGTTTATTTTGGCTGTCAGCTGAAGGTGCTACTGCCCAGTCATTTGGAGTTGCTTTGTGTTTGTTGTTTCTTTTGTTCCTTCTTTATTAAAATAATGGATGTCTACCTCCACGCCGTCTCTGCGCCCGTGTCCTTCCACCAATTCCAGCTTCTACATGACACCTTTTTACACTCCTATCCAGACTCAAATCCTTGCAAACACATAACCTCCCAGCTACAATGTTAACCTTTTTTTGTTAGTTAAAACCCAGTTGCCTATCGAAGTGCCATACTATAAATGCTAATGTCTTTGACCCACAATTGAAAATTGACAAGTATGATAAAGGAATGTTTTTATTTTGTTTGCTGTCTGCTCCCTTTTGCACTCCTTGCCTACAAACTGCCTCTAGACAGTCTCAAGGTAAGTTGGAATACATAACATGAACATGATTTTTAGTAAGCTGGTGATGGCCAGAGGGATATGCTGGCCATACACTCCAACACAGAGTGTATTTCAACACTCAGAAACACACTTTGTGTTAGTTGCCACTGCTCTGACGGCCAGTCAAGACAGAAACAAGACTTGTGTTCAACGGGTGAGAGCGTAATGAACATCCACGTATAAACGTATGTGTGCTTGACGTATGCTAACCTGCTTTTATGTTTGCGTACACCCGCAGCTGTTTCATTGTGGGGAAAGTTAAAGAAATTGAAGAACAGAAGTTGAAGTTGAAGAAAGTTGAAAAACAGAGCAAAGAACAACAACTGATGACTCACTTGCAATGTCCTGTACAGTACACAACAGGAATTTCATTTCAGAACCTGGATAGCCTCCTCTGGCCTCATCCATGTGAACCATGAGCGTCTGTTGTTATTCGTCTTGGTGGTCAACACCAGATGTGTTTCTCTGCTCTAGCCCCAGGACATGGCTAAAGTGCAGAGAGAGAGGCGGCTGAGGCAGCCATTTTCCCCACCATTCAGTCTTTCCGCTGGTAGCTATTAGTAATAGTTAGAACGTTTAGATTCAAATCACCACCATCTGTTCTCTCTGAAAAGTTCTGTTCACTGAATAATGCTTATGGCAGTGTTTTTCAAACTTTTTGCATGAGTTCTCCTTGCGCACATTTCAAGGACTTCTGCTGAGGTTTCCTGGACTTTCAGCTGATTTGATGTAGACGTGATGGAGAGAAGACTGCTTTTAACCCTTACAATTAACTGCACAAGCAGGTGGATAAGGACAGGCATGACCAAGTGAACTGTGGGTAGTGAAAGTAGGAGTCATTGGGCAACAGCTAGATCAGCAACACAACCAGCAGAACTATAGACAGGGACAGCTAGGTGTTATCAGGCAGGTAGTCATGGTGTGTGGCCAGGTAATCCTAAGATTCAACAGGACACCAGAGACATTTTAGAGCATTCCTTCGGTCCAAAAGGATACCTCAGCATATTATTCAGACTGACCTTTGTCCCATGTCACTCACACATTCAACATACAAAATTGGGACTGGATAGTGTGACCTGTGGCACAAACGATTTCAGCATAAAACCCAGGACAGAGACTGGTTGCATTATCAGCCAATGAATTCCATTTGGTATGCTATTTGTCTAATGCTTAGGGCACAGTGCCATCAGCCAAACACATTTACATGTTCAGTCATTTAAAAGAACCTCTTATGCAGTGCAAATTAGCGGAACAATTACTTACTTTATGACTTGCTCAAGGGCACAGTGGCATATCTGGACCAGATCCGTAGCTCCCACTACTAGCCCAATGCTCTAACCGCTAACTACCTTTGTCATAATAAATAACTGTAAAAAGCTGTTGCTGACACACACGTACCACATCAGTTATCCAAACTAATTCTCTCACATACACTTTTTTATAAACAAGGTGGTCTCTATGCGAGGGGTAAATAAAGTACCTTGTTTTGAAATCTATGAGTGGAGATTTCCAGCAGTATAGTATGTACTTGGAGCCAGTTGTAGCTGTTTGTGTGTGTGTGTGTGTGTGTGTGTGTGTGTGTG